>VZUH01004111.1:0-57752 GCA_013401175.1 Xiphorhynchus elegans | reverse complement strand
GGATGGGCTCTACCCACAGCAGTGATGGGAGTGGGGTGGGAGTCTCTCATTCCCACCCCAAAAGGCAGCACTCCCAGCTCCAGCCCTGCCCACACTCTGCTCCTTTCTGAGCCAAAGTGCCCAAAGCATCATTTCCTGCCCACTGTTCCACTGTCTGGGGACATCAATCCTACAGCAGCACTAAATCAATTCCTTCTGAAGCCCTTCATTCCTTAAATTCAGGCTGGCCCTGTAACACCTGCCTCTTAAAACTGGACTCCTGACATTCTGCAGGGGTTCAGCATGGAATCCATGCCCAGCTGTTGGTGCTGGAGCAGCAAATTCCTGCAGCAAGGGCAAAGCTCCATCTGCACTTCCCAAAATCCAGCACTGCCACAGGAACTCATCAACTAATCCCATTTCAAGTCAGGCTCTTGTTCAGTGCCACCAAGCAAATGCTCTCATTTCATGTAACACCCACGATTTCTCTGCTCTCACACCAAAGAATCCCTGAGTAATCCAGGGATTTACAGGAATGAATCCTCTTCCTCCCCAGAGGGGTGAAGTTGTGACTCAGCTGGATCACTTCAAACAGGCCCCCAGGATGATCCAGCTGGGATTAGCAGGGCATTGGAAAAGGGAATATTGCAGCCAGAAACATTGAGAGGAAGGAGAGTTTTAGGCAAACAAAGCAGAGCTGGCCACGAGGGATCTGCCATGGAGAGGATGGGATTTACAGGCACCACCTTGGATGTTAATCACAGGATCATTCAGGTTGGAAAAGACCTCCAAGATCACAGAGTCCAACCAAAAGGACTCTGCAGGTCCTTCACCTGTGCTTGAATTATCCCAACATATCCAAATATCCACACTTCCACCCCTGCCCAGGCTGTGACCACGTGCCAGCACTTGAAGAAACCCTCTATTCTCAAGCCTTTGTGGGTTTTTGTGGAAGATTTCAGGTCAAAGTGTGTTTTTTCCCACCTTTCCCAGAGCTATGCCTGCCTCCCAACTGACCCACACTCCCTCCAAATCCCAGGGGCAGGGGTGGAGATACAGACCGTAGAAATAAATGGCAAAAATGCCCCCGTTGGCTGCGTCGCTGCGGAACTTCAGCAGGACCTGGTTGGAGGAGCTCTGGGCTGATTTCTTGGCAGAGTTGCCAGTGAACACCCCGAGCTGGGGGGCTGTTTGCTGGGGGCCATCCCTAAGGGCAGAAACACAAGGAAAGAGCATCATTGCACTCCTCAACTTCCCATACAGAGACTCCCCTTGTGCCCTTCCTTCCTTGTCCTCCCTTTCCCAGAGCTGTTTCATTCCCAGCAGCTCCCAGGGCTTCTCCCAGTCCCTCTCTAGGAGAACCAGACTCATCTCTTCTGTCTCCCAGTGCTCCCCCAGTGAACACTGACCAACAGGAGCTTCCCTTTCACCCTCACAACCTGAAGACTTAGGACCTGTTTCCACAGGAATGGCCCTGCCTGTTGGCACAGCAGGCACCGAGATATTCTGAAGGTCAATTATTGAGTGCTACAAGCCCAGGAATTTGGCCACAAGCTCTTCAACCAGAACAGCTCCCTGTGCTCCCTTGGCTGCCTGAACCTGCTAACGTGCATCATTAGGCACAAATCATATTTCTATCTATTTATAGTAAAGAAATAATGCAAAAATAATAATTTCCCTTCTCCCAGTAGAAAAGGAACCTCCTGGGGTTGAGGAAACCAGTGTCACTCGAGCAAGTGCAGCAGAGCTGAGCCCGTTTCCACCAGAGATCCCAGTTCCCACCATTTCAAGGTACCTTTCCAGCTCCAGGAGCCCCCCGAGCTCTGAGCTGTACCCACCACACGGTGATGAAGTCGTTGTAGGGCTCTGTCTGCAGCAGGGTGAAGTTGAGGTGGATCCCGTACCCCACGGGCACCGTCAGGAGCCACGTGCAGTCCTGGGAATTGGGGTACTGGTTGGGGAAGCCGGGAGAGTAAACTGTCCCATTCTGGGTGGTGACATTCCCCCCACAAGGCACTGCAGGAAAGCAGAGAGAAACACAATCCTGAGGAAGGAATAACCCTCCAATCATAACCCTTAAAGATCCTCTATTTCCCACTTCTCTCGCGTTTTTATTTTACAACAAGATGCCGGTCCTGGATCCGGATTTTGGCCTCACTTGCCTCAAACAATCTCCGCCTGTCACAACCACACTGAACATTTTTAACTTCAGCCCATTCCAATGAATTTATTACGGTGCTTCAGAGCTGCAAGGAGACTGCCAGGGCGTTTTGTCCAGATGTGACAGCCAGGTGTGCAAATAAACTCTCTCTCCTGCCCTGCTAAGAGTCTCTGGGCTGCACCAGCTGTCTGCACCCATGCATGGGAAGCAGAGCTCCTGCTGGACTCACTGCAGTGGGCAAATCCTAGCCCTTGTTCCTGCAGCAGGGGGGAAATGAGGCTCTGTGTGGCAGCAGGGGCAGCCAAGCCCTTGAACAGCAGGACAGCTCTGCTGCACGAGGTGTCCTCCAGCTCCAGAGCAACTTGCACACCGAAGAGAGGCAATTACACACAGCCTGGGCAGGGACAAAAGGGGGCCAGAAGGATGAGCCCCTGCTGCAGGGACACAGCAGGACTCCAGGGCTGGGGAGGCTCCTCTCCCAAGCACCGACCTCTGCACCATCCTGGCATGGAAATGGAGATGGAAACACTCCCAACATCTGCAGGGTGTTCCTGCCCACCTGCAGGCACTGGCAGAGGTCAGTGCCACCTGCCCATGCCAGCTCTGCTCTAAAGCCAAGCATTAACCCAATGCTGGCATGGGAACAGGCTGTCCAGGGCACTGGTGGGGTCACCACCCAGGGAAGTGTGCAGAAAACACGTGGCTGTGGCACTTGGGGACTTGGTTTAGTGGTGAACGTGGTGCTGGGTGGATGGTTGGACTTGATGAGCTTAAAGGTCTCTTCCAACCTTAGGAATGCTTCTCCCTCCCCATATAAGTTATTAATTTAGGCTCAGGGGCTCCCACCCACCCCCCTTTCTGGGCAGGAGCTGCTGCCCACCCCTCTGTCCCCTGCCCTGCTGTGCCAGGGGAGGGCCAAGCCCCACAGATTCCCTGCCAGGCTCTGCTGCCCCGTGGGGTGCCAAGCTGGGAAGGGCACGTGTATTTATATAACTCCACGTGCTCCTTTGGGGACACAAACACCCAGAAAAGCTGAGGGGCCACGTCCCCTGTGGCCTGCAGAGCAGCAGGAAGGCTGCTGATCCCTGCAGAAACACTGCAGAGAGGCTGCCAACCTCAGCCTCTGTGCCTTTATTGCACAATTACAGCTCCTCTTTTAATTAAAAGAGCTTTCAGCACTGACCTGCAGGGGGAAGGTGAGCTGCTTTGCCTAAGGCTGCTATGCAGAAATGGAGCATTTAAGGAAAAAGCAAGAAAAGGCAAGTTCTGCATTGCCTTCACCAGCAGGAAGAGCCCAGCTGCAAATGGGCCAAAACACCCCTCATCTCCCTGCTCTCCAAGTGCTGCAGAGCCAGAAAACTCCTTAAAAACACAATGCCAGGGATGGCTACAGCTGGCAGAGCTGGTGCCTGAGGTGGGTGAGGGCACAGCCCTGCTGCCAGCACCCTCTGGGCACAGCACAGGCTCCCCCTGGCACGCTGGGGGCTCAGGGAAAGAGCAGCTGAGGATTTGGTTCTTTATGCTTTGTGTCCCCTGGGGTTCAAAGACTTAAAAGAGGGAAAATATCACCTCTGTGTCTCTCCCCTGCAGAGCAAGGGCTGGAAGAGGCTGGGAGAAAGGTCAGTGCTCCTGGGAAAGGTGGGGGGAAATCTTCAACAAGCAGATTTGAACTTCTTAAAGGTTCATCTGAAAAGCTTCTGAAGTAAATCACAGAGAGCTGGGCCATCAGCCCGAGGGGGAAAGGCTGAGACAGCCACGCTGGGGTTGGAAAAGAGAATTTAGGCATTTGAGTTTCCACGTCTGGAGTGTGGATCTCCACTCCTTCAGCCTGCAGAGTCCTCCTGCCACACTGGGCTTCAGACAGGAGATCATGGGAAGTGCCTGAAGATCTCCCATCCGGATCACTTTGGAGATGCCACATTAAGGAGACCAGCAGGGACACAACCTGCCCACACTGAGGGTCCCCAGAGCTCCAAGGGTCTTTTACCAGACCTGAGTCACCAGTCCTGAATCAACAGCAGCTCAAAATCACAACAGAATTAGTACCACGAGGAGCCCAGAGTGTGTCACTCTGAAACGCAGCTCCAGTGGCCCCAGCAGTGAGGGGACAGCTGGACAGAGTCCTCCCCCACATCAGGACACTCAAACACCCCCCAGGAGCTGCTCTTTGGTTCTGAACTGCCCCAAATATTCCCTTTGTGCTGGAATAGCTGAACACCAACTCAGGGAGAACCTGCTCCAGCCCTTCAGGGGGTGAGGTTTTATTCCCAGGGCACATTCCCAGCCATGCTTTGGTTCCCAGAGACACGACACAAGGACTCAAAGGTGGCCAGCCCAGGGCTGAAGCCACCCCTCTGCCCAGGAAGAGCTGTGCAGGTGCCCACGGGTGCCCCCCAAGCCGTACCTTCACACCTGGGCAGGGGATGGTCCCAGTTCCTGTTGGTGCCATGCTGGCACGTCAGGATGGGGTGGCCGATCAGGTGGTAGCCAGGGAGGCACTCGAAGGAGATGGACTGGCCAACGTTGTACCCAGCTCCTCTCACAACCCCGTTGGCAAAAGGCTCCGGGTCGGGGCACTCCTGCAGCTCGTAGGCTGGGAAAATCCAAGGGAAAACCATTCAGACCTCACTTCCCAGGGCCAAGAGACAGGATGAGAGGACACAGCATCAGGCGGTGCCTCCTGACCTTGATACTCCAGCTTGAAGCCTGGCTTGTTCTGGGAGTGGTCGCTGTGGAAGTACACGGTGGTCTCGTGGGACGTGGACAGGAGGGAGCCGGGCATGTCGGCGCCGCTGAACCGCCCGATGACGTTACTGGTGTCGTAGGGCCCGTTCCGGATCTCCACAAAGTCGTGGTTCGGCTCCGTGGAGAAGTTGAGGAACTGGATGTGAGCACCTGGAGGGCAGGAAGGAACAGTCGGCACCCAGAGCTACACCTGGAGCCTTGGCACCCCCAGCAGCACCTTCACCAGCACCCATACCAGCCTGGGCAGCCAGCAGGGCATGGACCATGCTGGGGGCACAGTGGCTGCAAACTGGCAGAGAGATCTACACCAGAGATTAGGAAGGAACCCTTCCCTGGGAGGGTGGGCAGGCCCTGGCAGAGGTTGCCCAGAGAAGCTGTGGCTGTTCCATCCCTGGAAGTGTCCAAGGCCAGGTTGGAGCACCCTGGGCTGGTGCAAGGTGTCCCTGCCCGTGACAAGGGATGGGACTGGATGGGCTTTAAGGTCCCTCCCAACCCATTCCATGATTTGATGATCTTCCCACCAGCTCTCCTGTGACAGCAACAACCCAAAGCCAGCAGTCTCACCAAAGCCCACTGGCAGCAATATCTTCCAGGTGCAGTCCAGGTTGCTTGGATAATTCCCTGGGAAGCCTGGGCTCAGGAGCACTCCTTCCATCTCTTCTGCTGTTCCTCCACACTGGGCTGCAAAACCAACAGGGTTAATGGTCAGGGTCCCTCCGAGGCCTCTCTGGAGGATGGTCATGGCCAGCTGTGTGGGAAATGAAGAAATTCAATGCTCAGAAGAGAAGCAAACCCTGCTCTGGAACTAAGTCAGAGGTGGCCAGGCACGTTCCCAGTGCATGTGTCTGTCTCCTGCCCTCTGGAGATAAAAGCTTGGGCCCAGAGAGGCAGTTCTGGCAAGGGCAGAGGGAGAGACAGAGCTGGGCAGCAGGAGAGGAGCTGGACACTGCTCTGGCCACAGAGCTTTCTCAGCACTTGCACCAGCACTTGCTTGAATTTTTAACCACCTACAAAATTCCTGTGAAGAAACAAAGCGATCTCTATTTTGACTCCAGTTCCAGCACCTTCCTTTCCTCGTTACCTGCTCCACCTGCCAATCTCCAGGCAATTACTGACAAACATAGAACAGTGTTTGCACACTGAATTCCCTGCCACGAGGAGATCCAGAGATGACAGCCCAAAATCTGTTTACAAAAGGCAGCACACGAGGTTTAAGCACAGAGAGCATCTTCTCCTGCTCAGCTGGGTGACCTCCACCTGGTTCCAGCAGCACCACCCACCCAGGTGGATGTTCTCCTAACACGTTCTGACAGCAAGATACAGCCTCTTTGTCCAATATCTCATTACGGGTGTATTTGCTGCTAACAAGGTTTCTCCCAGAAGATTTCTCTTTCTTTCTCCTCTTAATGGCTCTTTAATAGAACTACTTCTAAATTATTTAGAAGTCGAGCATCTGGATTGAAGTGGACCAGGAGCAAATCGGCACACTCGGCTGGGGAGGAGGGTTGTGCTCCCAGCAGGGGCACCAGCACAGCCAGGGCTCTGACCAGGCTTCACACCCATCAGTGCAGGATAAGCCAAGGGCAAAGAGCCCCAGGATGGTCAGCACGGGGTGCTGTGACATCCCAGAAGACAGGAGGGTCACTCATGATGACCCACACTTGGCTGCAGATGTGTTTATGCCTCTCTGGAGCTCGCTGACCTTTTCCAGTGGAGTGTGAGGCAGCTGAGGGCTAAGAAGAGACAGGGTGGGCATTTGTGCCTCTGCCCGTGGTCCTGGCTGGCACCCAGACACCCCAGCCCAACCACTCTGGTGTTTGCAGCCTGGCAGGGCCTCGTAGGCACAGCCCAGCCAGGCTGAACTGGGTGACTGGTGCTGGTTGAAAGAAGAAAACTCGTGGTTTCTCAGCCAGATGGGAATATTTTTGGGATCCTCCTCCATGCTGGGATCTCCCAGCTCTGGAGCTGAGCAGAAGGGCTTCTGATTTCTTTCAGAGCAGCTCCCAAGGGTCTGGGTCCTTTAGCTCAGTCATTCTCCTGTAAATGTCTCTCTATTTATTCCTGGCCTGCAGATCATCAGATAAAAGAACTGTTAGCTCTTATAATTACTTTAAAGCAAAATGATGTAAGCTGGAACAGCAGGAGCCTGAAATAACTGTTAACTAAAGCTATTAAATGCATAAATGTCTCTCTCAGAGCTGCAAAATGTGCAACATGAATATTAAACATCTAGATTTGCTAAAAGCAAAAGAGTGAAAATAATCAAAAAGCTCCAGCAAGTTCCCTTTGCCTCCGTCCCTCTTGTCCTCAGGATCACTCGTTCCATGGGGGAAAGGGACTTCAGGTCTGAAGCCTCATCCTTGAGGGTGTCAGGGACAAAGAGCCACCTTGGCAAGTGACCTGTGATCACAAGTGGTCACACAGGACCTGCTGGCCACCAGAGTGGGAACTGGGCACCAAAGGGGATATGGAAGAGGCTCCAGTGAAAGAAGCAGCTTTAGGGATATCAAGATACGTTTCCCTCAGCCTTCAGATGGGAAAAAAACCCTCAACCCATGCAAACCAACCCGCTTCCAGCACTACGAAATGTCAGGTTTTCCCTTTTGAACAATTTTGTGTTGAGGAAGATTATTTTGTATTTCCCATTTTCTGCTACAGCCACTTTTTAAACATTCAAAATAAAGCACTCCGGGCAGCCCCCGGGGATCTCTCCCTTGCAATTTCCCTGGCAACAAATGAGGATTTTTCCACACTCTCTCTCACTTCCAGAACAAACCTGAATTTCTCTAAATCACTTGTATTTTTTTAAGGGAAGTGCTATAAATATCTGCCAGGTAGAGAGAGCACGAGTCCTACCGATGCAGAGCGGCGGAGGGTAATTCCAGCGGCGCACGGTGCCCGGCATGCAGGAGATGTGGGAATGGCCCTGCAGGGGAGGAAAGCAAGACACAGATTGGGTGTCCCAGCATTCCAGGGGTCTCTTGGCACCCTTTTGGTGGGCACTGTCCATACCTGGAGGGCATAGCCTGGTTCACACTGGAAGGACACGACGTCGTTCACCAAGTAGCGCTCCCCGATTTTCAGCCCGTTCCCAGGAACGGGGGGCTCTGGGCAGCTCGACAGACCCACGGCTGTGGAGGGAAGAGGGGTGAGCGCTCCAGGGGGCAGGGAGGGGCTTCCCATTCCTCCTGCCCCCAGCACAGACCCCAATTCTTCATCTCACCCCGTTCCCCTGGTCACCAACCACCGCCACACGCTGGGTGGGGATGCCTCGTGCCCTCTGGATCCTCCATGTGCAGCATCCCCGTGTCACAGGGCACATCCAGGACCCTGGGGGGTTCACTCACTGGAGCACATGTTTCTTTTCATGCACACAAGGATCATGAATCACTTTGTGGCTCGTGACCAAACACATCCTCACTGAGCCCAGGTGGTGGAAGAGCTTGCACACTGCAAGGGAGGGTTCCTGGAACAAAACACCCACCACAACCCCTGGCACCCAACAGCTGGCACTGTGTGTGCCTCTACCAGCCAGGCAGAGCCTGGCAGAGCTGGGAGAGGGTGCAGCAGATCGAGGGCACATGGACTGTGTTGTCATTTGCCCCTTTATGGGCAGAAGCTGCTCAGTTCCAATCTCTGGCCCTTTCCCTCCTGTTTCCCTTTACAGCCCGAATTTAGCAGGACACACGAGCGTGGCTGGTCCTACAGAACAGCCCCCAAGGTTTCATTCACCCCCACTTCCATCCCAGCCACATTTACAACTGGGAATGTCCTCTGCAAACCCAGTTAACAACCCCTGAGTTGTGTGTTGGGTGACGAGCCCTCCTTTACACAGCCCTCCTTCCCTCATCTCCCCTTCCCTCTGAAGCACCAAATGGAGATGAAAGGAAGCCTGAGGGCACCTCACACCCCCTTCCAGCACCTCCCTCGCTCTCCCTGCTGGCAGCTGCCACTCTGAGATAACCTCCTGCATCTCTGCAAGGGCTGATGCTCTGCCTCAACCCCACCGAGCCGACAGCAGAGGGAAAATAAAAGAGAGACAGGAGGGGCTGAGTCTCCTCCTGAAACCCCAGTCACGCTTCCCAGCAAGGGAACATGTGTTCCCTCCTCGCACATGGATGTGCTGCTTGACCTTCAGAGAGGCAGGAGAGAAAATGGCTTTAAATAACTCCCCCTTCAGATCAGTGGGCACCGAGTCCCACTCACTCCTAAATTGTTCTTGCTCTGCTCTGACTTGGAGCATGTGGAGATAAGAGCTTTGCCTGAGTAACCCGGAGAGGGAGGAAGGGGAGGAAGACTGGTGTTTCAGCTCATCTCTCCCAACTTCCTCGCAGCAGCTCTAACAAACACAGACAAAACCTGGGGCTCAGGGCTGGGAAATTCCAGTGGTACAAGTAAAGCAAAAAACCACATTATTTCCAGCTGCCCTGAAAATCAACACCTATTAATTCCCTCAGCAAAGGGAACAAGCAAGGCTGATAACACCCAACCTCAGGAACAACCTGCACCTGAGTGCTGCAGGGGGGTAACACGGTGCTTAAAGAACTTATTGATTGGAGTGCAGATGGAGAACAAACACAAGTGGCAGCCAGAGAGCTTCTAACCCAACCTCCATTTGTGCAGCTCCCGGTCCCCAGCCTTGCTGGGCTCAATAATCGACAGCGTTTCACTCGGTAAAGCCAATAAAACCTGGAAGGTTTGGTTCTCATTGGCCTCTAAAACACGGTCTGCAGGCAAACAGCTGTGACACTGCCCACAATCCCAGCCTGGGTGGGCTCGGGAGGGACTTTAAAGCCCATCCAGTGCCACCCTTGCCATGGGCAGGGACACTTTGCACCAGCCCAGGGTGCTCCAGCCTGGCCACGAACACTCTCAGGGACGGGGCAGCCACAGCAAGATTTCTGTGCACGCTTCCCAAACCGAAATGAGCTTTCAAATCTATTTGTTGCTCGAGGGAAAAAGAACCCAAAAACAAAACACAACCCCCCAGCAGAACACGGGTTGGCTTCGGAGACAAGCGTGGTGCTGAGAACCAATTACCAGGCACAGTGTCCAGCAAGAGCCAGCTCCGTCTGCATCGCCCCGGGGAAGGTTGGCAGCGCAGACGCAGCCGTGCCCACGCCTCTCCCCAGCTCAGCAGCAGCACCAGCACCACGGGGCGTGGGCAGAGCAGTCCCTGGGAGCTGCAGGAGTGCCAGTGTGGCTGCCAGCCCTGCCACACTGGGAGCTGCAGGAGTGCCAGTGTGGCTGCCAGCCCTGCCATGCTGGGAGCTGCAGCCCTGCCACGCTGGGAGCTGCAGGAGTGCCAGTGTGGCTGCGAGCCCTGCCACACTGGGAGCTGCAGGAGTGCCAGTGTGGCTTCCAGCCCTGCCACACTGGGAGCCCACTCACGCTCCTGGCTGCTGCCTAAATATCCATGTGGATGAGCTGAGCAGGGCTGGGAGCTGCCCCTTCTGCACTGCCATTCAAAGGAGACAACCACAGAACACCCTCAGCTGGAAGGGACCCCTGAGGATCATCCACCCAACTCCTGGCTCAGCACAGGACACCCCAAAAATCCTCCTGTTGTCCCGGCTCTGCTTGAGGAGGGAATGAGAGGGTGAGTGAGATGACAGTGCCCACCAGGGTGACCCAGTGCAGCTTGGCTGGCACACCCCTTTCCCGAGCAGCATCTGCTCCCATGGCAGGGATCAGAGCACAGACACAGGGGAGAAGGGATTTTTGGCAATCCTATCCAAACCTGACAGCTCTTTCCCGAGAGAGTCTCTGCCCTGCCACGTCTTCCAGCTTCAGTTGGGTTTGTTCTCTTAGCACTAAAGATTTCCTTTTTTAAACTTTATTCTCTCTGTATATCCCCATATATAACCATGTTCTTGGGGCTGCATCCCCAAAACCTGCCATGAGACCAGCTGGAGGCAAAGTGCAGGGTGTTGGTATAACCCCTAACCATGAACCCCCTGAACTGCCTGACACCATCACACAGTGGGAGGGGTTGGAGGGGACCTTAAAGACCATCTGGTTCCAACTCCCAAAAGGGGGAGAAAGGAGAGGGTGCCCACGCTTTGGGACATGACCACAAAGCTTCCCATTTAGCTCATGCCAACGTGCCTCCCTCAGCTGGAGACTGCAAAAGGAGCATGGCTGGGCATTTGAGGAATCCAATGGAAAGGATGCTGCCCAGAGCCTGGAGGTGGCACCCAAAGAGGCGCCATGCCCGAGATGAGCTGACCTGGACCCAGGGGGTGCCCTGGTAACCATGACACTGATGGTGTCCAGCAGATGGGGGAGGTGATTGCCCCCCAACACCCCTCAGACAGCACCTAAAATACCCTGGTTTGCACCCCATGTCGTGAGAGAAACACTGGTTATGTGGCCTGAGTTCAGCTGAGGGCTCAGCACCCACCCTGGGCTCAAAGGCTGCCCAGAGAGTTTGGGCAGCTCCATCCTTGGAGCCTTTCCAAGCAGAGGCTGCAGAAAGGTGTGCAAAGCAAGTTCTTTGGTTTCACCTCCTCTCAGCCCCTGCTTTCCCTGGGAGGTTCCCTGAGATGACCTCGGAGGGCCCTCCCAGCCAGGAGTTTTGCAGGAAGAGGTGCCAAGCTCTGCCTGCTGTTCCCAGCAGTGCCCAGCACTGACTGCAGGGAGCAGGCAGGCCCTCCCAGCCTCTGGCATTTCAGCCACTTCCCCAGCACAGATCACAGCCCTGCCTTGGCCACACCAACTCTCCATGAATTTTTCATCCCTCAGCCTCCAGGTCTCCTCCTGTGCTACCGAGAGCATCAGCAGCACGACGAGGGTCAAGCCCATGACCCCACATCTCCTCTGCTGCCTCCACTGTCTCGTTCACATCCCCCTCTGCAGGCTGAGAGCAGGGAAGCTCAGCAGCCCCTTCCCCACCCAGCAGCTCCCCCTTGGACGAGGCAGCAGCTCCGTCAGCATCTCCCCATGGCTCAGAGGAACCAGGAGATCAAGGCTGGGCTGCTCTCACTTTTGTATTCCAGGTGAAAGCCGGCAGCAGAGACGCTGATATCCGAGTAGAAATGCAGATAGAGCTGGTTTGAAGTGCTGTTGAGCAGCGCAGGCACCGTAGTCCCTGCGAAAACAAGAGGAGCACAAAGACACTGGAGAGGATCTTTCTCCTCCTCCGTGTCCTCGGAGATTTGCTGCAGGAGAGGCTGAGAACACAAAGTCCTTTAACTTAACAAGCTCCCTTGGTTTTGATCAGGTTCTAATGAGGCCAATTGAGAAATACCCAGGGCCTCTCTGCAATGGCCTCTTCAACGTCAACTGCCTCTGAAGTTTCACCACTGACAGACAAAAAGCATCGAGAAGGGACGTGGGGATGAGAAACAGCGTGGGTGGAGCACAGGTCCTCTGCAAAGTCCAGATTCCTTCTCCTGCCTCGTTCCCTGGAAGCTGCAGCAGGACTAGGACAAGGCAGTTCCATCTCCCTCTACTGCTCTTCACCCACAAGCCCTCTGCTCCCAACCTCAAAGCACCTGGAGCACATTTGCTCCTTAAATAAGCAAGAATCGGGGCCATTTGTTCTGCAGGTGGCTCTGAGTTGAAAGCTTTCCAAAGCTGGCTCCTCCCTGCTCTGCTGAAAGCCAAACACAGCTGTTCTGTAGCCATTCATGGCTTTTGGTGGCCACCAGGCAGGTTTGGTGGTCTGAGCTCACCCCACACAACCCACCAGCGCCGTGGGAATTCCCAATCCCAGGCTGGAAGACAAAACCCCCTGTGGGTTTGTGGCTGAGGCTCCCTGCCAGTGCTCTCCTCAGGAAGAGAGTGTTCAAATTCCCAGTTCAACAAATTCCCTTTAAGCCCAGGCTTCAATCTGTGCTGAGCTTTTAAAGCCCTTAAGCCTAAGCTTGGGTTTATGCCCTGAAGAGAATGAGATGCTGGGCTGATGCTGAGCACGTACCAGAGAAGCTCCCCAGCATGGTGGCTGTGTTATCCCCTCCATCAAACACCTCCAGGGAATCCCAGTTCTGCTCCGTCACAAAACTGATCACCTGGATCTGCAGAGAAAGAAAAGCAAAAAATAAAAAAAATAAAAAATACAACAGGCCAATTCCTGCAATGATGGTAACGAGTTAAACTGGTCTCAGTTAAAGGGGCACTAATTAAGGTACCACATGCCCTGGGGTGTTGTTATTTCCCTGGGCTACTCCAAAAAACTTCCCCAGCACTTTTCCCTCAAATTCCAGACTCCTGTAGCAGGAACGTTGTTTCCTGCTGCTCCTACATCTGCACAGCTCATTTACAGCTGCTGAGAATCCAACCTTTTTGATCCCTGTTTGGAGAAATCCCTGAAGACTTTCAGCCCTTTCCAATGAAAGGAACCCCCAGCAACCCACGAGCTAAAATAAACCCAAAAAACCTACATTAAACAACAGGGTTTTTATTTTTTTTCCCAATCCAACCAAGTTTCTGCCTTTGCCTTTTTTTTGTCCTCAGCTTTTAGTTGAGTCACTCGAGCTGCATTTTCAAATTTCACCTTTCCCTGCCATGGCCCACAAGGTTTGGAGGCTTTAGGAAGTCACTTGACTCCATTAGTTAGAACATCAACACAATCCTCAAATGAGCAGCGTGGTGAGAGCTGAGAAATCTGCATTTGCACTGGAAAGCAGCTCATCCTTGAGCAGAGATCTCCATGTAATTGCACAGATTTGTTTGCCACGATTACCATTAAAAAGATTGTGCCTTTAGTCCTCAAAACTGGGGCTTCAGAGCGCTCAGTGTGCCAGCAAAAACACGGGCTGTGCTGCAAATCAAGGGTGGTGACCTGGCTGAGAGAGTGAGACAGCAAAGCTGAGACAAAGCCAAGGGCTTTGGGGAAAAAAAACGCTTTAATCTGTAAACTCTGGAGGAAACTCTCAAACACTGGGGGCCTCAAATTAAACTGCAAGGCCAACAACCTTAAAGAGCCCCTTGAAGACAAACCAGGAGCATAAATAATTTGTGCAAGGGGAATGCTGGAACTTTGGTAATTTGGGTGAGCTGTTTCCTGCAGAGCCTCAGCTCTTCCAGCTCCCTTTGGATGAAGAATTCCCACTAATCCCAATGCCTCTGACTGGAATGCTGGCAGCACAGAGCCCAGCAGGACACACTCCCTGCCCAGCCCAGTGAGGACAGCTCAGAGCCCTCAAATCTCAGCTCCCCACATGGACATGACCCTGGGAACCCTTTTTTCCCCCAATTTTATTCCCTGGTTTACTCACCCACCCCAAAGCCCCACCTGCCTCTGCCCCACTAACCCTTAAACACAACACAACCATTTAAACCAAACCAATAAAAAATCAAACCCCATTTTTTCAGCCTTTTTAACCTTTTCCCTCCCTGATTTCTCGTGAATGACAGAACAGGCTCTGAAGCCCCTCCAAAGGATTTCTTGCCAAAAAAGCCAGTGGAGTTCCCGTGGCAGGAATTGCAGTGGCCCCCACGGAGCCACCACTGGCCACGCCACCCCCTCCCTCTTTGCCTCATTACAGCCCACTGGGATTTCCATTATTGACAGTGGATTGAGAATGAGCATTTTGTTTGCTCTTACACTTCCTAAATTATTTATTCTCCTCCCCCCCACCCCCAACTTAACGGAATAAACATTTTTAAGGTCCTAATTCTAGTCTGACATGTGGATTCACAAGGGATCTGCATCTATTTACTGCCATGTATATAAATTAATTCACTCAGGAAGGTTTGCTGTGGGGATGAATAATTCATGGCAGAAGTGCCAGCTCATACTCTGATTACATAAAAATCCTGCAAGTGAGTCTCTGCTACCAAGAAAGCTTTAATTTCACCTCCTCCCCTGATTTACAGTTGTTTAACCTTTAATTGTTGTACAAAACGAGGGTAAAGTGATGCTTAAATTAGTATCTACCACACAAAAGCAGGCCCAGGGAAGCGGGGCAGGTTCAGCTCCGTCACCTCACATTCAAATATTCCATTTTGATATCTAATCTCAACTTCCCCCCTGTCCAGGTGGACCAGGAGAAGGTCCCACTGAAGGACCAGGATCCTGCTCTTCACCAAACCCCTCCCAGCCCAGCCCTGGGAACTGCTAAAGCACAACCACAAAACACACTTTGTATTCTCTGTCAGACCCCAAAATATCTATTTTGCGTCCTTGCACAACATCCCACCCAGCAGGAAAGGGGTAAAAAATAAAACAAGCAAAAAAACTCCAAACCCCAGAATAACCCCCTCGAAAAAACCCAAAATCCCCAAACCTTTAAACCACATTGCCATTAAATTTCCCAGTTTTACACTAGAGCTGTAACTCAAAGGTGAGGAACAAATCCTTCAGAATAAAGCCAGGCTGTAATTCCTGCTTCCCTCCAGGCTCAGCTGAGGGGGGTTTGCAAGTGGCATGAGGGTAGTGAAGGACACAGACAGGGTTTTACAGTGCTCTAAAAATTAAATTATCACCTCCCCATCCCAGGACTCCCCAGAAATTTGCAAACTCTTGAGCTAAAAGTCATTTTTGGGGGTTGAAAATGGCTAAAATTCCACATGAGCAGGAGAGCGTGGACAGCGAGCTCTGAGGCTCTGCAAACCCCTCTTTGAAATGGCTTAAAACCAAAGAGAAGAGGAAAAATTGCCAGACTGGACACACCAAAAGCCTGGCAGAGGGTTCAAAACATCAGCCCAGGTTTCTTTGTGATGCCCCCAGTGCTGCTCCCCCTGGCTGTGCCCACCCCAGTGCCAGGCTCAGGTTTGGGGCTGGGATTGTGGACTCACAGCTCTGCCAGGACAAATCCACGCTCTGGGTGCTCCCACGAGCCCCTCGTTGGAACAGGAGGAACATCCACACCCCAAACACCCCCAGGGGTTTGTTACACCAGCCCAGGCTGCTTTCCCACAGACAGAGCCTCCAGGAGGCAAAACCCACTGAAATCGTGTCCTGAGCTGGGAGGGACCCCAAGGACCATCCAGTCCAATTCCCAGCCCTGCACAGACACCTCAACAATCCCAGCCTGTCCCTCAGAGTGTTGTCCAAACCCTCCTGCAGCTCTGGCAGCCCTGGGGCTGTGCCCACTGCCCTGGGGAGCCTGGGCAGTGCCCACCACCCTCTGGGGGCAGAATCCAACCTAACCCTGCCCTGACACAGCTCCAGCTGCTCCCTGGGTGCTGTCCCTGCTCACAGAAAACACACATCAGCCTTTGCCTGTTTTGGCCGTCCCTGTGTCAAGGAATAAAGATCTGATTGCAGAGAATTCCACGTTCAGCCCATCTCCTTCCCGGGAGCAGCAGTGACTCTGCGAGTGGCCCCTGCCAGTGCAGCAGAGCCTGTTTGCTCCCTGTTTGCTCCCTTGTGCAGCCAGAGCTGCAGACACTGTACCTGGATCCCTGCCCCTTCAGGGACTGTGATCTTCCACACACAGTTGAGGCTGTTCAGGTAGGGCTCCGGGAACCCCGGGGACAGGATGGTCCCCTTGCGCTCCGTCAGGTTCCCACCACACGGCACTGGAAGGAGGAAAGGGCTGGTTGAGAGCGCAAGGAATGGGCTTTATACCAAACACAGTTTTAGAGCAGCCACCCACAGGCGAAAAAACGAGCACTGGCTCATGATTGAAGGATGATACTGGTCTAAATAATCCTTTATTTGCAGTGCACAGCCCTCAGGTGGGGGACACACATCGGCCACCAGGCTGATCCTCCAGAATTGGTCTCCTCCAGAGGAGGGGACAGCAGCTTTCAGACAGCTCTGATTTAGTCTGGGTGCTGTCCCTCCTCTCACAAGGACTACTGGATCAAAAGAGCCATTCCCTGGAATCTGAGGTTCAGCTGTCCTTGTTCAGAGGCTGGTTGGGCTTTTTAATGCAACACAGAATCCCAGCACGGTTTGGGTTGGGAGGGACCTTAAAATCCATCTCATCCCACCCCCTGCCATGGGCAGGGACACCTTCCATAGCCCAGGCTGCTCCAAGCCCTGTCCAACCTGGCCTGGAACACTCTCTGGGCAGGCTGTAAGAGGCACAAGAGAGGGTTTTTATGTTTCATCAATGCTGCTGATGTCAGGTTTTATATTTTCCAAAGAATCACAGAACATGCTGAGCTGGAAGGGCCCCGCAAGGATGGCCAAACCCAACCCTTGCCCTTTCCCAGGATAACCCCAACCCCACCATTCCAACTCGCCCCCCAGAGGTCACCTACCCACGCAGGTGGGCACAGACACGTTCCACTGTGCCAGGGCCCCGGGCATGGTGAGGCACTCGATGGTGGGGGAGCCGTGCAGGGCATAGCCAGGGCTGCACTCGAACCTCACCACGGCGCCCACGGCGAAGTCGCTGCCCATGCGCCGGCCGTGCCGCGGCTCGGGCACCGAGCTGCACTGGGTGGCACTGGTCCTGGGCACGGCTGGGGACGGCAGGGGCCAAGGGGAGGGGAGGGAGACACAAAACATGGTCAGAGATCGTGTTTTGGATGTGTCAAGAGCTGTTAAAGGTGATGCTGAAATGTGGTTGGAACCAAACCGTGAAGGGATCCAAATGGAGTCTAAACAGGAGAAGGGAAAGAAGTGACAGAATCACAGAATGTCCTGAGCTGGAAGGGGCCCTCAAGGACCATCCTGGCCCTGCACAGACACCTCAGCAACACCACCTGTCCCTCAGAGCATCGTCCAAACCCTCCTGGAGCTCTGGCAGCCTTGGGGATGTGCCCACTGCCCTGGGGAGCCTGGGCAGTGCCCACCACCCTCTGGGGGAAGAACCTTCTGCTGAGATCCCACCTGACCCTGCCCTGATGCAGCTCCAGCCGTTCCCTGGGGGCTGTCCCTGCTCCCCATGGGGATGAGAGACCAATGTCTGCCCCTGTCACTCCAGATTCTGTCAACTCAGGTGATACAAATCCAAGGGATTCAATTCCAGTGTTCCAAAACCAAGTGGACGTGGCTCTTCCTGATATGATTCACTGGGCATGGGGGGATCGGTGGAAGGTTGGACTTGATGATCTCAGAAGTCTTTTCCAACCTTAATGATCTCATGATTTTATACTTGAAATGAAAGCAGCTGGGACAGACAGAGCCCCACGTGCTGCCTCCCTCCAGAAATCTTCTCTCAGCAGAAGGTCAGGAAAACCAAAGCATTTGGCAATGACTTCCCAAAAAAGTTTGGAATGCCAGAGCCTCAGTGGGAAACCCTCTGAGCTTCTCAGCTCCCTCAGCCTCGTGGCTGTAAAGGACAGCAATTTTAAACAATCTTCTTTGCACAAGAGAGAAGAGGGGATTTAAGCTGTGATGTTTTCAAGCAACTGCATTGCTGTTGAGTCCTGGGGATTACAGTCCAAGAAAGAAATGAGGCTGGCAGGTAAGTGACAGGAAAAACGAATCCAAAAAAGGTCTATGGTTGAGGAAGAATTGAATTGGTATTTTTCTCTGAGTTGCTTTGCATTGATTAGTGTTTAACTGATAAGAGCCTGGCCAGGCAGATCTGACCCGGGGCTGGCTCTTTCCTTTCCTCTTGTTTTCCTCCCTCTTGCAGGAGGGAGGAGGAAATCTTTCCTGATTTCATCAGAACCTTTGCTTTGCTGACCTCTTCAAAGATTCCCATCAGACCCACAGCTGGTTTACAATAATTAGGCCAAAATTCAAGGGAACAGCTCTCTGGATGCTCCAAAATCCAAACCACGTTTCACTTCACCCCCTGGGGAAGGCTCAGGTCACGCCGTTGCCTGGCCCCATTTGCAGCAGATTTTGGCTATCACAGAGAACTCCAGGGAGCACGTGGGGGAGAAATTCCTCCTGTTTTCCCACGGTTCTGTTCATCACTCTCTATTTCCTCCCATCAAATCCCTAAGTGGGGCTCACCCAACGCAGCACAAGCTGTTCCTGAAGGGATCAAGGGGCAAGAGTTTGACAGCAGGAGACCAAAGCCTGTGACATGCACCGAGGGAGGATTGCAGAGCTGCCAGACAAGATTTCAGCTGCTTACACCCAGAAATGTGCTCAAAAGGCACTGGGAAAAATTGCTGGGGGCTAAATCTCCCAATTCCCTGTGTAACTCGGGGCGTGACTCAGTGAGATAGTCCTGATCCTAATCCTGGGCTGAGGCTGAGTGGGGAGGAAAGGTCTGAATACAAAGTACCTCCAGGAGCCAGCCAGCCCTGCCAGATCACAGCTCCCAAAATAACTCTCATCCCCTGGGATATTTCCTGTTCAGCACCCACAGACACCAAAAGCTTCCAGGACACTTTGGGCCATCCTCGTGTTCTTGATTGTCACCTCGGGACCAACACGAGGACACCTCTAGACCAAACCACGCTCACCTTGGTAGACAAAGTGAAAACCTTTGGCTGTGGCTTGACCCTTGGAGATGAATTTGATGAGGATCTCATTGGTGGTGGCCAAGGGCAAGGATTCACCTGCATGGGGACAAAGGCAAAGAGGAGAGGGAGGAGGCAGCGGGATGAACCCAGCAGGGGCTCAGGGTCAGGCTGGGGTTTGCAGCAGCACCAGGGCCACGTGTCCTACCTGTGTGAGAGCCTGAGAGGGAGCTGAGGAGCCGGGAGTGCTGGCTGGGGCCATCGTGCACTTCCACCACGTCGTTGAGCGCCGTCTGGAAGAAGGCGAATTGCCCGAAGACCACTGGGGACAGAGGGAGTGGTGGTGGCACGGTGATGTCCTCACTGCTGTCCCCACTGCTGTCCCCACTGCCATCCCACCACCATTCCACACAGCCAGCAGGTGTTTTCATAGGATCAGGGATCCCAGAGGCAGCACCAGCCTCTCTGGCTCTTGGCACGCCACTTTCCCACCGATTCCCAGGCCAAAGGGGAATCTCTGACCCATCCATTGCCCTGCCTGCATCACACGAGGGTTGAATTCCACCACGCCATAATTCTTGTTATTGTTTGTATGGCAGCTCTGTCAGGAAACAGCCTGCCCTTGGCCCAGGCATTGTACAACACCTGGACTGAAGAACAGTCCCTGCCTCAAGGAACTTCATTCCCAGATGGGATGTCCCTGCTCAGGGAGGATGGTTGGGAGAGAGGATCTTCAGGATTTTACTGACATTCAGTCCCAAACCTGCTTACAGACCTGCTAATGAGGGTACTCTGGTCTCACTGCCTACAGAAGATGTATTTTTATTTATTTAGGACTATTATCACTGTTATTACTATTATTGCTGTATTTTATTATCATAATTATTGTTATATTATAAAGGATTTCAATCTTCCCATCACCACAGACTGAAGCTGCCTCTTGATTCCCTCCTCAGACTCAGGTCTGACTGCAAAGCCATCACTTAAACCACCGAGACAGACAGCAAAGCAAAATAACCACAGAATCCCTGAGATAAAAAACCTCTGCACTAAACTCTGACCCTGCTCAGGAAAACACGAGCTTTAAAAATTCTTGTTGTTGCTGTTGTTGTGGTTATTATTGTCTCTGCATACAGTAAATACCCAGGAGCAAGCAGAGCTCATACAAGGGACAAACTAATAATGAAATGATCAGAGCGTTTTTTTAGCTGAAGCAGAGAGACTCGAGTTATTTATCTTTATTTTTCACAATGTAGCAACAGGGGTTTTTTTCCCGACAAATCTGCACTTAGATGATTTTTTTCCTCCCTTTGTCTCCTCTCCTGGCTCTGCTTTTTCAAGCTCTAAGTGCAGATTCACAAGCTGAGAGGTCTCTTGCTGTGAAATCCATCATCCGCCGGGCCATGACATTTGTTCCCAGCACATCCAGGTTTCCAGCCCAGCTTTGATGTTGGGAACACTGGAGAAGTAAGAGCAGCCCCCCCTCAGTCCTGCTGTCCAGAACCTGAGCAGGGCAGGCCATGGCAGATGCAGAACAGCCCCTGCTCATCGTGCTCCTGCTCCTTTTCCTGAGCACCTTGGAAGGGAGCAGGTGGAGAAGGGGAACCGATTTCCCTGTCATCCCACCCTGGCCCCAAGTCATGCAGTCTGACCCTCCTGTTCCTGGCTTTTTAAGATAACACCAAGATGAGCTCAAGTAAAAGAGATCACTGGGTGTAAGAGCAGTGTGGTGTTCCATCAGGGATTCAGTTGGATCCTGGATGCACCCCAGGGCAATTCATGGAATCCTGGACTGGTTTGGGGCAGGAGGGACCTCAAAGCCCATCCAGTCCCACCCTTATTTTACTGCTTTGTTCCAATGCAACAAACCAGAGTGCCCCAACCCCCCAGCCACCATACCATAGTCCTTGGGCACCACGATGAAGTACAGGCAGGCCTGGCCAGTGCTGTAGTTCTGGGGGTAATTGGGAGAGAGGACGACACCATCGGAGCCCGTGTACTGACCCCCACAGGGCGCTGCAAGGAGAGGAACGGGGGGTCATTCCTGGGGTCTGGAACTCCAGCCTGTCCCTGCTGCTCCCAGAGCCCCCCTCCCAGCGTGCCATGCCTTGTCACTGCCCCAGCCACGCTACATTCCCTGCTCTGACTCATAAAACTGACAGAAATCAGCTCCCCCTGACCTGTGGGTGTTAAAAAACCTGGGAAGCCACAAACCCTTCTCTGCCCCTCTCTCTGCAAAAGCAACAGCGAGGTTCTCCCCACCACCACAAGGATTTGGCACCAGGTGGGTCCTTCCCCCCTTCCCCCAGGAATTACCTGTGCAGGTGGGGCGGGGCTTGTTCCAGGTGGGTTTTCCATCCCCTCCCATGACGCAGGTGAGGGTGGAGACCCCCTCGATGTCGTACCCTCCGTCGCAGTAGTAGGTGATGGTGGATCCCAGTTTCAGGTCCGAGCCCACCCGTGTGCCGTTCTTGATGGATCCTGGATCAAAGCACGACTCCCTGGGGTTCTCTGCAGGAGAGAAATCCCAAGCTCTTTGGTGGGCTCATAAAAGGACTCCAAAGTTTTGGTCAATATGGACCTTTTGGCTTTTTCCATGTGGGAATCTCGCTGGAGTGGATCGTAAGGACTGTGCTGGGCCAGACCCTGCTGTGATGGCCAGAGCCAGCACAGGGACACTGGAAGAAGGAGGGCTCCAGTTCACCCGTGGATTTACACGTACCCAAGATCAAATCAACGAGGCAAAGAGTTGATTTCACAGAATCCCAGAATTCCTGAGGTTGGGAAAGATCTCCCAGCTCAGAGCCCACCCTGTGCCCGATGCCCACCTTGTCCCCCAGCCCAGAGCACTCAGTGCCATGTCCTGTCCTTCCTTGGGCACCTCCAGGGCTGGGCACTCCAAACCTCCCTGGGCAGCCCCTTTGAATGTTTAACAACCCTTTCCATGGAGAAACTCCTCCTGATGTCCCACCTGCCCCTCCCCTGGCACAATCCCCTCTTCCCCTGTCCCTGTTCCCTGGGAGAAGATCCCAACCCTCCCTGGATCCATCAGGGGGTTGCAGAGCCAGAAGGTCCCCCCTGAGCCTCCTTCTCTCCAGGCTGAGCCCCAAAGCCCCCTGAGCTGTGAGATATTTGCAAACCAGGACATCCAAAGCCAGGCTGAACCTGGAGTGTTTCAGATGTGCCACATCTGTTCACACCCTCTCCTGGCACTGCTCAGTCCTGGATCCAAGAGCTGCCTCTGCTCTCACCATGGAAATTCAGTGCCATGTGTGAGCTGGGGGACTTTCCAGATGTGCAACCCGGCTGCAATTATGGCAAAATGATTACAAGCACTTAAACAAAATGAAGACATTTTTCTCTCTGTTCACTCTGCCCTGCAGAGTTAAAAAGCCCATTTACATATGAAAATTCCAGTAAAGACTATGGAGCTGTCAGGACTTGGATATTTCTTTCCTTCTTCTTCTTCTAAGGACTTTTTATTTTTTCTTTTCTTTTTTTTTTTTCCTGCCTGAAATATAATTAGAGGCTTTGATTAATCCTGCTCTTTTGTCATTTGGAAATTGCTCATTAAAGATGAGGGCTTTTCTGAGAGCAGTGGCTCTGTGGCCAATTAGAATGTGTTTAAGCATTAAATCATGGCCTTTTAGTGTTTGGGGAAGGTGTGGAGGGAGAGACAGAAAACAGGAAAACCCCCAGACTTTGCTTTTGTTCTTCTGCTTGCAGTGAAAAAGGGGATCAGCTCCGAGGACTCCTTTCCCACTGGGCATCCAGGGGAACAGGGAACCAGAGGACTTCACCCTGATGCCCCAACTCACATGGCCTGAGGCTGCCAGGTGGTTAGAAAAGCATCAGAACAAAACTGCCAGGAGAACTGGCTCATTAGTCCGCTAGAAAATGAGTTTTCTGTGCTTCCCCTCTCCTTTCTGAACAAAACTCAGTGCCTGTCTGAGCTCCTAAAGCAGCTCAGGCTCCACCTGCACATTCCTGAACAGCTCCACTGGACAGTTGTCCATAAAGAGCATCCCAAACTCCATCTCTGTCAACCTGTTCAAGCCTTCACAGAATCCCTGAATAGTCTGGGTTGGAAGAGACCTTTTAAAGCTCATCCACGAGCAGGGACACCTTCCACTAGACCAGCTTGTTAGAGCCTCATCCAGTCTGGCCTCCAATGTTTCCAGGGATGAGGCAGGCACAGCTTCTCACCAGAATGCTCCAGAACTCCTCCCAAATCCACGCATTACCTTCTCCAAAGGGCAGAGCTCATTTCCAAACACAAGCTGTGCTGGACTCAAACACTGACACCGGGTTCTGACTGTTTCAGCAGCAAACAGTGCTGGGTGTTGTTAAACAGCTTGCCTTGCACGGAATTTTACAGCCCAGCCTTCCCGAGGGGAATTTCCACCTTAAACAACCCATAAGTAATGCTGAGTGTATGTTTATAAGCACAGGATGGGCAGAAGAGTTCTGGCGAAATAATGACGGATTTGAAATCAGGCTCGGGCTTGGCTTTTCCTTCAGTCCTTTGGAAGGGTGAAAAGTAATCAGTTTTGCTTCATTTGCTTTCAATTTCATGCCTCTTCACTCCTGGCCCATAACAGAAAGAGGAATTACTCAAAAGCGTGAGAAAATCTCCCACTTTGGAGCATCCAGCCTGGAAACTCCTTGGGTTCCTTTGCAGAGCCCTTGGGGCACAGCACGAGGTGGGACAGAGGCAGTGACTGATGGAGCCCCCAACACTCACCAAATACACCAATTTGGGAATGATACTACAATAATAATAATTTGGGAAAAGCTCCCCAAATGCCGAGGCTGCCCTTGCCTTCATTACCAAAGGGCAGGCTCCATTAAACAGCATCACTGGGTGGCTGCAGAAAATGGGCTCAATAAAACCTGGGAGATGCTGAAATGCAAATGGGTTATCAGAACTCCGTTGATTTCCCAACAATCTTCACTTCTGATGCTCATTCCCAGCCAAATTGGTGAGAGTTGCATTTTCAGGCAATGGCAGCTTAATGGGAGCTTTTAAACTGCCTGGAAACAGCTTTGGAAACTTATCCAGGGCTTCTCCATCACCAGGAATCTCCTGAGTGTCACTGAGACACACAAATGTCATCCTGGGTCAAACCCCAATGCTTGGAGAGACACTGAGTTAAAATCAGTGTCTCAGGGTTAGGGTTATATACTAATATATATAATATATATCCCAGTTGAATCCTGGGATACACAAATAATACCTGGGACAAAAAGAGGACTCACAAAGCCCCTGGTAATTAAGAGCCTTTCACATCACAGGGATGGGTTATAAGTGGCATTTTGGGAGCTGCAGGGCCAGCAGCACTGCCCACACTCCCTGAGCTGCTGGCAGTGCCCGTGGCTTTGGGCTGCACTTGGCATTGCAGCTGGCAAGGAGCCGAGCTCCCTCTTTGCTTTGCTTTCCCCACATGCTCCCTCCTGCGTGGCTTTTTGTCTTCCTTCCATCCTCCAAAGGGTTTTCCTCCCAGACTCGCATCCCAGGTGCCTTTTAAGGCGCAGGGAAATTAATGAGCAAACTTAAGAGCCTGATTCCATCCTGGCAGCGCTTTGGCTTTGGGGGAGGTGGGTGGGTGTGACTAACACTGCTGGAGTGGTTAGGAGAAACAACCACTCTCATTTAATGAGATTTTATTTGTTAACTACTTTCCGGCTGCCTGAAAAGAAAAGGGAAAAGAAGTCTGCATTTTTAGTGAAACTCATTGTAATGAGGGCAGGAAACTGTTAATCTCTTGGATTTGAACCAGTGCTAACTGGTTTTGTCTTATTATTTCTCAACTTGACTAGAGGGAAAATCAGGAGAACTGACAGGAATTACTCTTTCACTGCCAGGCTGTGCCCAGGTAAATTTGAATTTTTACAGGCACCATAGGGTGCAGGAGAGGGCACAGGGACTGAGCCTTGCCCAAGCACAAGGGAAAGCAGCAGCAGCCCCAAAGCAGAGCAGCCCATCGTGTCTCCCTGCTCCCAACACCCTTCCCAGCCTGGTTCCCACCACGGAGGCCAAACCCAGTTCCACAGGACCCCTGGAGCTGGTTTTCCCACTCTCCACACTCACAGAGCCCAGAGCAGGCTGGAAGCATCACTTCTTTCCAGTCCCCATCCCTTCTCCCCTCCCTGCCCACCCTGACTCATCGGGGCTGGCTTTTCAGAGCACGTTTCTACTCCAGTGTGTAACAACTCCATCCTTCCACCCTCTCCAAGCACAAACACGGGATGCACCTGCCAAAGCCACCTTCCTTGTCCCCCTCTCCCCACCAGCAGTGCCAGCTCTGTCACTCCCCAGCTCATTCCAGAGCTAAAAACACCCAGGCATCTCTCAAATCCCCAGCCCCATCTCTTGCAGTGACAGCTGAGGCCACCACCAGGTTTTACTTTTCCTTCCTTCCCTTCGAGGAGCTGGAGTGTGTCCAGAGGTGGGAATGGAGCTGGGGAAGGGGCTGGAGCCAAAGAAGCCCAGGGAGCCTGGAGAAAAGGAGGCTCAGGGAGGGCTGGATGAGCTTTAAGGTCCCTTCCAAGCCAAACCCTTCTGTGGAAATGGGAAGTGGCACCTTCTGCTCACCGAGGGGGAGCCAGAGCTGTTTAAATTCAGCGAGGAGTAGGAAGGATAATACAGGACACAAAAGAATGTAAAGGATACAGAATACAAAGTCTGGAGAGAAAGGAATGTTTACTGGGAATCTCCCTTGGTTTTCTTTAAAGAAAAAAAAGTGAAGACTCTTCCCTGTTCCCAAAAGCCCCTCCAAAAACAGCCACTCGTGATGGATCCTCAGCCACGTCAGAGCCCTTTTCTGCTGCTCTTACCTCCCTTTGTCTTATCTACCTACCCTGGCTCCTTCGCCAGAAGGTGTGCCCACCCAGCTGTGCCCACCCAGCAGTGCCCATCCAGTTCTGCCCCTCCAGCCGTGCCCCCAGCTGTGCCAGCCTCACCTGTGTACTCGATGACGAAGCCGCTGTTGCTGACGGAGGCGTCGCTGCGGAAGGCCAGGAAGAGGCTGTTGCTGCTGCTCTCGATCCTCTCGGGCAGGTGGGAGCCGTAGAAGCTGCCGATGAGGGGGCTCAGGGAGTCGGGCCCGTCGTAGATGTGCAGGAAATCATAGCCAGGCTCCAGGCTGAAGCTGCAACCCCAGAGCAGTGCTGGGAGCAGGAGGGTGTGGGGAGCTCCTGCCCCAGAACAGCCCCCCAGCCCAGCATAGACATTCCTGCCTCCGTCCCATGGAGGAATCCATCCCATGGGAGGAATCCACCCCATGGGAGGAATCCATCCATCCCACAGGAGGAATCCATCCCATGGGAGGAATCCACCCCACGGGAGGAATCCATCCATCTCACAGGAGGAATCCATCCCATGGGAGGAATTCATCTATCCCATGGAAGGAATCCATCCATCCCATGGAGGAATCTACCCCATGGGAGGAAACCATCCATCCCACGGGAGGAATCCATCCATCCCACGGGAGGAATCCACCCCACGGGAGGAATCCATCCATCCCATGGGAGGAATCCACCCCATGGGAGGAAACCATCCATCCCACGGGAGGAATCCATCCCACAGGAGGAAACCATCCACCCCACGGGATGAATCCATCCCACCCGGGCAGGTGCTGCACCCCCTCCTGCTCTGGGAGAGCTGGGCATATCCAAAAGGAGCTGCAATGTGAGCACCTTCCCCAAATTAGTGCCTGGGAGCAGATTATCCCATCCTACCATGGCTGGTTGGGTTCCTCCCCAAGGGACTCACAGCCCCAGTTCACCTCCCACTGGTGTCCCCTCCCTGTCCCCAGGGATGGCCCCAGAGTGGAGCCAAACTCTTGGGTACTCACATGTTGAACACCAGGGCAATGACATAGTCGGGGGACACCGTCAGCTTCCAGTCACACTCCTTGCCTGGGGGATAGGGCTCGGGGTACTGCGGGGACAGGATCACCCCTGCCGGGCCTGTCAGGACCCCTCCACAGGGAGCTGGGGGAGAACAACCAAAAAGGGGGGGCTTTGCATCAGAGGAACTTCAAGGAACAGCAGATGGGATGCAGGGAAAGGAAAACAGGGAGAGAGGGAGAGAGAAGGGCTCCCAGAGGCAGCTGTAGGGCTGGGATTAAGATATCACAGAACATCCCGAGCTGGAAGGGATCCACAGGATTGCTGGAGTGCAGCCCTGGTGTTCCAGGAGGCTCCCAGAGGTCAGGGCTCTGTTATTCCACACACACAGAGCCATGGATGCCATCCCAGCCCCCTGAGCCCCAGAAACAACTTCTTCAGTCAAGTGCAGTCCCAGGCAGGGAGAGCTGCTCTCCCTCTGGGAATGGCAAGGAAATCACAGCCCGGACATGAACAATTGGCCTGAAGGCCACCCAGAAACCCCTTGGAAGAACCACAAGCACCTCCTGTGTGTCCATCCACCTTCAGCTGAACCCCAAGGGTGCCTTCCCCTTCCACTCAGGGAAAGCTCGGAAGAAACTGAAATACAAGGGCTCATTTTGGAAAAGCCTGAGGGAGATGAGTGTTCAACACCCTCTGATTGCTTTGAAAATCCCACCCCTGGTCTCCAAAGGATTTAAAGCAGGAACTGGGCCCTGCCACTGCTGCTTGGAGCTGGTCAGGATACAAACTTCAAATAGCCCAAAGCTCCTGGGGCTGTCTCAGCTGAGGCTCCTGTTCAGCCCACGTTGTTTGGGGATCAAGGAAGCTGCACCATAAAGAGGTGAAAATCCATTTGAAATGCTAAATGTGTAAAATGCAAGCCCTAAATTGAACAGAGTTTCCCAATTCAGCTCCCCCCAGGCAGCCTGGCCCCTGTGAAACTGCTCTTTGGCCACTGGTTACTCCTCCAAACCCTTTGTCACCCAAGAAGGGAAGGAGCAAGACGTTGTTTTCAGCTTTCCCATGGAGTTTATGACTCCAAGTCAAAGTGGAGAGGAGCTGGGGGAATTCATCTCACTCCAGGGTGAAGGCACTGGCTGCATTTCTCTGCAGAGAACTCAAGAGTTCAGCTGCTGGTGGCAAAACTCGGCAGGAAAATGAGGAGATGGGCACACCATCCAGCACCATGACTGACTTACAGCCCTGGGAAGATGAAAAGAACCATCTCTGGGAGGCTGAAAAGGTGCCACACCAGATCAAGCAGTGATTCAGAACCCACGTCCTGCTGCAGCACAAACCCTGGGCAGGCTGGAGAACTTTCCCAGCTGGCATTAAATCTGCTGCTAGAAAGTGAATTAATTGCTTTTCCTTGCTTGGGATAACAGTGCCTGAACAGGAATGGAGGTTCCAGGGAAGGCTTTTGGGGTTAGCATTTAACTGGCCAGCAAATTTGGTGTTTATTGCTCCAACGTGCTTGGCATGACTGCTTTTGTATGTGCTGGACATATTAAAAAGGATCACTTTTATGAGCTTCCTTTATGAAATTCCTTTCTGAGCTCAAAGAAAATATCACAAAGTCCTTTCTCATGACAGAATTTGCTGTCTCCTCATGCAGAAATTACTCACCCATGGCCCCGATCCTCTCTACCAACTGAGTTTTAAAGAAGCCTTTAACTTTGCCTTGTCAGGTTAAATATCATCCCTTGCACTGGGCTGTGTCCTGGGAGCTCCCAGCAGGAACCAGACCCTCATTGTCCCAGGCACTGTGGGCATCCACCCAAAAACTTCTGTGGCACATGGAGCCCCTGAATGCTGAGAGCAGGTGGGACCCAGCCCCTCCAGGATGGAATGGGGAGGGGCAGGGATGTGTCCATACCTGTGCAGGAGGGAGGGTCTGGCTGCCAGAAGAACCTGTTCTCCACCTGCACGCAGGTGATTTTGGCCTCCCCCTGCAGAGCATAGCCTGGGTTGCACTGGAAGATGATGGAATCTCCTGCCTCTTTGCTGTCCCCACTCCGGCTCCCGTTCTGGGGAATTCCTGGGTCGTTGCAGGAAGTGGCAGTGGAAACTGAAGAGTGTATAAACATACATGTATTTATTTACTACAAAGCATAGAGTATACAAATATATCTCTATTTATTTCCCACAAGGCTTACAGCACCAGCTGGGCTCAGGCTCTGTCCTTACACTCCTGACTTATCCTCCATCCCTCCTCCTCCAGCAGCCCATCAAGTTTCCACACACACAAACTGGCTTGTCCTTTGCTCTGAGCATCTGCCACTCCAGCTGGAAAGGGCTCTGGGGAACAGCAGGTTCAAGTGCACTCCACAGAGGGCAGGGCTGCTGTACAGTGGTTTCCTTAGGGAGCCCAGGCACCCCCTGAGCTCTCGTGGCAGTTTTGTAGAATCCTCTGCCAGGCAAAGCCTGCACAACCAACTAATCCACCAGCACTTTTCACTTGCCCTGAGTGGAGAAGAAATTTATCCTTCTACCCTGTGAAGCCTCAAACCTGACCTTTCAGAAATGCACGTGTGTCCCTCCCAGACTGGTTGCTGCATCTCTTTGAGGTCTGAGGTGCCCCCTGAGCTCCCCCCCAGCTGGGACAGGCAGCACAACTTCACTGCTCGCTGAGCCCAAGGTCTGCCAGCACCACAAGTACTGCCCAGCAGGGCAAGTCCTGGAGCAAAGAAGTTTTGCAAGCTTATATTCCTCATTAAAGTTCCTAAGATCCCAAACTGTTCCATCCTGAGCTTAGGTCTGGCTACTTAGTCACACCTGGTGAACAAAGGCTTTGAGCAGGAGCAGCCAACAAAGCCCAGCTCCGTATCAGGCAGCAGAGCAGAGCTTATTTCCTGCTAAGTTGATGAGAGTCTATTACACCCAGGCAGTTTAGAGAAAGCTGCTCTTAAAAGAGCCAGAGGAAATCCCTCTCCTTCTGTGCAGCTGAAGATAAGCAAGTTCACAGCCCAGTCTGGTCCTTCCCAGCAGGATGAGACACGAGCCTGGCAAAAGAACAGGGGATGGCACGGCTGGGCCGGGTGACACAAAGCTCTCCCTGTGTTTGGTCACCTCAGAAGGTCTGAAATCCAGCAGAAATTGTCCCCAGAGAGCTGGCTGGCTCCATCAGCCATTCAAGGCACAAGGAGAAAAACTCAGGAGAGACAGGATGATGTTCCATGTGTCTGAGTCCCAGGAGGGTCACACCACCAGTCCCCAAACCACCTCCCTGTTTCCCTGCAGGTTGGTGACTGCAGGAGGTGCAGCCCAGAGCCCTCTGTCAGTGCTGGGATGTATTAGCCTCAGCTAATTGCAATTAATGTGCTCACAGGGCTGAGCCTGAGCCCAGCAGGCAGGCAGGGACAGATTGCACTGAGCAGGACCTGCAGCTCGGGGGATCCAAGTGGAGGGGTTTGAAGGAGCCTTGGTTTCCAGAGCCCACTCTGGGAGCAGCTCTGGGAAGCCCTGGGGGAGCTGCCAGAGCTCTGGTGTCTCTGAGGGACCCGGGGGAAGCAGCTGCAATTCCTGCTGGTGGATTCCAGCAGGGACTGCTCCTCATCCTGCTGTGAAGGTGACTGGAGCAGGGGGGGGGCACAGCATCACCTGCCAGCCCAAAATACACGAGTCCTTCTCTGTTTGCAGACTCTGCACTCGACTGGCAGAGCACAAAGGGCTGGCAGACACACAGTCCCTGCCCCCATGTCCCCTGCAATGTCACCTGTCAGCAGCAGGACTCTGGGGACACCTGAGAGCTCTAAGCAGCAAACAAGGCGACCTGGGGGGTCTGACTGGCAGCAAACTGAACACGAGCCCGGGTGGCCAAGAAGGCCAAAGGTACCCTGGCCTCCAGACCCTTCCCCATCCTCGCTGCCCACCTGAGAACTGGATGGCAAAGCCCTGCTTGCTGGTGAAGAAGTCGGTGTTGAACTGCAGGATGACGGAGCTGAAGGTGCTGTGGACATCCCCCGGCAGCCCCGAGCCGCTCATCTCCTTCAGCAGGATCCCGTTCTCCACCGGCCCGTCCCAGATCCGCAGCACGTCGTGGAACTCCTCCGTGTGGAAAACCATGAAGTGGAGCCTGTGGGGTGAAAGGGACTGGAGCTCAGGCCACAACCAGCTCTGCCTTTCTGCTGGAAGGTCAGGAATGGGGTGGGTACCAAGCTGAGGTAGCTCTGCCCCCAAGGAATGGGTTCTCTCGTGTACAACTCAGCTTGGAACAAACACTTCAGTGCTTTACCCAGCTCTGTCTATAAAACCCAACTCCTCCCTAATAAATCAAGCCCACAAACCAAAACCAACTGTCTTCTGAGCAACTGGGTCCTTTCTGAGCAGGTCTGGAATTGGGTCCTCTCCTGAGCAAACAAAATCGCTGATCCCTCCTAAAAATGTTCAGGAACAAGGTCAAGGTCCAAAAGCCCATCGTGGGCAATGAAAATGCCAGCACACGGCCAGGAGCTGCTGTCACACACAAAAGGCTCAGGACACCCAGCAGAGGCACCCAGGGGCTGGGGAGGGGTGATGGAGAAGGGATTCTCCCAAGGGGATACAGTGACAGGACAAGGGAAAGGCCTTCAGTGAAGGAGGGCAGGGTTAGGTGGGATATTGGGATGAAATTCTCCCTGGGAGGGTGGGCAGGCCCTGGCACAGGTGGCACAGAGAAGCTGTGGCTGCCCCATCCCTGGGAGTGTCCAAGGCCAGGTTGGAGCCACCTGGGCTAGTGGAAGGTGTCCCTGCCCGTGGCCAGGGGTGGGATGGGATGGGATGGGCTTTAAGGTCCCTTCCAACCCAAACCACCTGTCTGTGGTTTCACTGAGCTCTGTAACAGCCAAACACAGAAGTGCTGAGAAACTTATTCCAAAAAGAGCATTAGCAGCAGAAGTGCTGAGGTCCCTCCAGACACTGCACATGTTCACCCAATTCACACCCTGTCCCTGCACTGCTCACTGTGCCAACCTTGCCTGTCCTCTGGCATTCTTGGTGTCCTGCACAGACACCCCAACAATCCCCTCCCTGTCCCTCAGAGCGTTGTTCAGAGACTCCTGGAGCTCTGGCCACCCCTGAGGATGCAGGTGATGGATCAGGGATCAGTCCCTTCCACTCCTGCACCTGAAATGCCACGTGAGGAGGAGGCATTTCCCTGCTCCTGTTTGTCACTGCCCTGCCATCACTGGGGGAAAGACCCTCTGACACAACCAGATCAGGCAACTCGAGCCACCCCGGTGTGAAACGGGGACAGAAACCCATAAAGTGAGAAAATCTGTACAAAATAAACCCAGCAGGCACTGTGCTTAAACCCCTGACAGTCCACAGAGGGAAACAAGGCAGCATCCACTTGGCTGCTTTCCCATTTATCCGGGGCAAACATAAATAAATCAGGTAGAACCATAAAAGAGGGGAGGGAAAAAAGCCCCACTGCAACATACTCAGCAACAAAATGATGCCCAGAGAACCTGGGAGGAAGCAGAAGAGCTGAATCATAAATCTCCCAAGCAGAGACCTTGAGCAAAGAGACAGCAAGGCGGCGTGGAGGGGGAGCAGAATGGATGGTGCAGAGCTGTTCTCCACGGCTGCCTCGGCCTCATTACGTTTGTTCCCGGGCAAACTGAGCCCAGTGAGGCAGAACTGCCCGAGAAACCTCAATGCTGGAGTCCTTGGGGTGAGGGAGGTGCTGCCAGAGCCTCCCCCGGGGCAGGGGGCACACCCTGGCACTGCCACCAGCAGCACCCTGTGGCACCAGGGCTGCCTGAAGCCCCCCCAGCCCCTGGTTGATTTTAAAAGGACCAACTTCAGGCAAGGCTTTGCCAGGAGGGGAGCACTGACCATGGCCAGGGGTGCCAGGGACAGCCTGCCCAGTGCCAGCCAGTCCAGGACACTGCTGGAACAGGAGATTTTACTGGTGTGCTCTGGAGCAAACCCTTCTCTCCTGCAGCCCCACCTGCAACCCCGTGGGGTGGGTTTGCTGTCAGCCTGACTGGCCCAGCAGACACACTGGTTTAGCAGACAGTGGAGGGGAAGAGAGTGTTCTCCTTGTGCTCTGACAATCCCAATTACATGCATGGAAATGCAGCAAAGAGTGAATTAGAAATTGGGAAAATATATATATATATATATTTCTTTGGCCCCAGCTCTTCCCTAAGCACCCCCAACCCCACAGACCAACCTGAGGGGGTTTTCTGGTGACACTGCCCACCCAGCTCTGGGCATCCCAGCCTGGGCTCCAGGGCAATGCCATCCATTTCCCAGCACACCCTCCTGCTCCTCTTCCTCCCTTCTCTCCCCCCAGGTCTCCCAGACAAGCCAAGTCCCTTCACTTGAAATGTTCTGCACGTGGCTGTTTGCACATGCACAAAATTAATCCTCTCTCCAAGTGCAACCCTTTAACTTTCATGGCAATAAAGTGCAGACTCATTTTTCTATCTGTCTCGCCTTCCTCTCCTTCCCCTCGTGCTGTGCAGATACAGCTTTATTCAAAAAGCTCTGGTGATTAATTTTCATGTAAGTTATAAATGAGAGCTTTATACAATTGTATCATGCGTGAAGAGGATTATTTTTCCAATGGATTACCATAAAAATGAAGTTGCTGAAAATGTGCTCTCTCGACTCCCCCGAGATCATCTGCTCTGTCTGAGCTGGCAAAGAAAGGGGCACAAGAAGGGAGCTCTCACCTCTGCTGAAAGGAAAGGGCACCAGGTGGGTTACTGTGATACCACCCAGCGTTTTCCAGTTCAGTCTTGGCCCTTCCCAAACCTTTGGCTGATCCAAAATCTCTGCTCTGCTGCCTGTTTTTAGGGGAGCAGGGAGGGATCACATGAGCAGAGTTTGAAGCAGCCTTTGGCTATGGGGAAAGAGGGTCTCACATCTGCTTTGTCCTATAAAAATCTTCAGGATCTTTTAGGGGAGCATAAAAATAAAGGAGATTGCAGCTGGAAGTTGCCTGTGCAGGAATTCAGCTGCACTGGCTGCTCACACCAGAAACCATCCATTATTGAACCATTCCGAAGGGCAGAGCTAATGGAGGGAATTTCTGCATTAAATAAAAATGAAAATACTGGACCAAGTCTCTCTCCAGCGGAAACCCATCGACTAAAAGCACCACAGAGCTCAGGCTGATTAACAGGCTCCACTGAAAACACAACTGGGGCTGCTGCAGCAAGGAATCCCTGGGAGATAAAATGGGATTGACAGGGAAGGAATGCAGGATGGGACAGCACCAGGTCTGGGGGGAGCCCGGGAATGGAGCTGACACAGGGAACGAGCACCAGGAGGTGCTGGGAGAAGAGGATTATTGTTTAACACAACTTTCAAGCTCTGTTTCTCCCCCTCAATCACTTCCTAAAAGCTTGACTTGCCCAAATATTGCAGTTTTCTGTCAAAGGTGGCTTTAGCTGGGCTGAAACGTGGGGACACACAGAGCAGGGCTGGGCAGACACAGTGGGGGAGCAGCAGGATCAGAGATGAAGGATCACAGAGCAGGAGCTGCCTGGGCTCTGCTGGGGACTTTATAAGCCAAATGTTCTCCATCCCACCCTTCCCCAACTGCCACATTCACATAACTCAGAAACAAATTCCATTTCAAACCCATTTCCAACCAGAAAGTGGCAACAGGGGGGTGACAGAAGTCAGAGGAGCAGGAGGAGGGAACAGTCTTGGGTCTCTGTACAGAGCAGATGTTCAGAAAGCATCTCGAGTCATCCTCCAGGAGATAATGGCTTGGCATGTGCTCTCTGCATTATTAAAACCATCAACAATGTGGGGAGAGGATGAAGGCTCAGCCCTTGGGTCTCTGTTTCCCACCTGCCCACCCACACCTGGGCACCACACAGGGCTGGAAAGAAAGGAGACGTGATGCCAGTTGGGCTTCTGAGCAACCTGGCCTAGTGGGAGCTGTCCCTGCCCATGGCAGGGTGTTGGAAGTGGATGATCTTCAGGTCCCTTCCAACCCAAACCATCCCTGATTCTGTCCAAGGAGCTGAACCAGCACTCACAGCAACAGGACCTTCCCCCTCCTTGCTTTATGGGATCGTGGATGTGGAAAACTCAGCTGCACGTGGCAAGAGAGGAAGGCAAGCTCCAAGCAGCTGGCCCCACTCACCCGATGGTGCAGCCAGGCTCTGCCTCGATGGTCCAGATGCAGTTGAGGTTGTGGTCGTAGGGGGTTGGGTAACCTGGGGACAGGATCCGCCCAGAGGTCTCACCCTTGATGGTCCCTCCACACTCAGCTGGAACAAACACAAGGGTTAGGGAGGAGATTCAGGGCTTGGGATGGTCCTCACTTGGCAACAATGCAAATTCTGATGCAAGAACTTCCCCACGTCCTGGACACACAGCTAATGATGGACTTGCCAAGTCACAGACCAAGAGCCCTTCATTTAGACACCCAATAATCCCAGAATTTCCCAAGCCAGAAGTTCTCCAGGAGAGCTACAGCAAAAAGGGAACTCAGGACTCAGCTTAGCAAGGACGGAGGGAATTCAAATGTCTGTGAGAGGGATCAGATCAGATGTCAAGGAGCTCCCAGCTAAGGCTGGCTCTGAGCTCTCAGGTGCCTGGACACACACACACACTGGTGTCTGCCACTGCCACAAGGTGCCACCCAGTTCAGAGCAGCCAAGTGAAGGGACAAGCAGTGGCAAAGCAGCAGGGAAGGAAGAAACCTTGGCAAAATAAGAGAGTGGTTCATATTCAAACTGCTTGGAGCGCTCTCAGCCTCACAAAGCTCTTAATTAATGAAGCTGGGGACAATTAATAGCAGAGTTAACATCACATGTCTCAGCAAAGGGGGGACAAGGGGCCCTTGTGGGTACCAAGGGGATGCTCACAAGCCAGAGGTGTCTCACCTACACAGGTTGGCAGGGGCTGGTCCCACGCTCTCCTCTCCCCAGTGAGGCAGCCCAGGACCCTGCTGCCCCTCAGGGTGTACCCAGGGTCACAGCTGAAGGACACCGAGCTGCCAGCAAAGTGTCCCTCGTCGTGCACCTTGTAGCCAAACTGGGGCACTCCGGGATCCTCACACTTGATGAGTTCAAAACCTGGAGGGGGAAGGAAGGGCAGCTGTTTGCACCAGGCTTTGCCCAGCCAGAAGATGTTCACATGAGAGCATGTCAGGATTTTTCGTTGGAAACAAAGAGCAACATATTGGAAATTAGGGGTTTTTTTAATTAACGTTTGAGGGAGATCCCAGAAATCTGGTGTGTCAGCTTGAATCCAAATCTCTGTATCACCATGGCCTCATTCCCAATAGAAATGGTCTTAGCAATGGAAGGGAGGAGAGGGAATGGCCTCAAGCTGTGCCAGGAGAGGGGCAGGTTGGACATCAGGAGGGATTTCTCCATGTAAAGGGTGATCAGACATTGGAAGGGGCTGCCCAGGGTGGGTTGGAGTGCCGAGCCCTGGAGGTGTCCAGAGAAGGACTGGCCGTGGCACTGAGTGCTTGGACTGGGGGACAAGGTGGGCATTGGGCACAGGGTGGGCTCGATGGGCTGGGAGGGCTTTCCCAACATGAACCCTGTGATTCTGTGATCTCCTACCTGCAATTCCACTAGGGGTATAAGATCTTTATGGAAAGGGCTCTTTGCCCTGGTCGTGCCCCTGTGAAACAGAACCCCTTTCCCCCTCAGGTCACCACCACACTGCCACGTGGGCTTCCAACTCACTGGAGAACTGCAGCTCGAAGCCCTTGCTGGTGTTGTCCGTGTTGGTGATGAACTCCAGCCACATGGTGCTGGAGGTGCTGTTGATGCTGGTGCCCAGCATGTCCGAGCGGCTGAAGGTGCCCAGCAGGCGGGCAGAGCTGTTGGTGCCATCATAGACCTGGCAGGGACAAGAAACACTGACTGAAAACGTAAAACCTGGGCTACTCCAGGGACCAAATCATCACTGCCCAGGGGAGCTGTGGCTGCCCCAAACCTGGAGGTGCCCAGGGCCAGCTTGGAGCACCCTGGGCTGGTGGAATATCTTTAAGGTCCCTTCCAACCAGACCATTCCATGATCCACAAGTGCAACCAGGGGCAAGTCCTTTGAAGTCAGCTAAGGGTGTGACTTGGTGAGACTCCACGGTGCTGCTCAGCTGAGGAGCAGCATTTATTTACACCCTGGAGCATCCACATCCTCCTCCTTACACTGAGCTCACTCAGGGCCCTGTCTCCAGAATCCATCTCTTTACAAAGAAGCAGCTACTGAGAAAAACATTTCCTCCCCAGACTGACTCACAGATGAGCCTTGAACCTGCTATTATTTGAGAAAAACCCAAATGGGGTTCTGCTTTCCTTCAGACTGGAGGATTCTCTGGGAGGACAAAGAGCAGCTCCTCACTAGTGCAGATTGAGAGTAACTTTCCTCGGAAGCAGATGAGGAGTTGATGACAAACCTGTCGAGAGAACATAATTCCCTTGACAAGGAGTATATTCTCTGCATTAACTGGAAATCTTTCTCTCTTTCCAGTCATTTGTGAACTGAAAATCGGTGGATTACAGCTCTCTTGGAGTGCAGGAATATGGCACTTGAATGAGGACAGAGGCGTTTCCAGGAAGATGGCTCAGCATCAGTGATATTAATGCCTCCTTCAAACCACTGCTTTGTGGTTAATAGAAACTCAGCCTGGATTTGTCTCCTCCTTCCCAGAGTCCTGAAGCTTGTAAATGCAGATTAATCTGAGTGTGGCAGCGCTGAGGAGTCTGCAGTTCTGCATTCAAATAACCCCCTTTCGGGGATGAATCAGCCTTGATTCTTACAAGCACAAAAATAAAGCCAAACCCCTCCAACTTCCTCGTGTGTTCTCAGTGTTTCCTGTGCAATTCTGCAGGCAGGAGCTGCAGTTCAGCTGCTCCCTGGCAATTCTGCTCTGCCTTCCAAACTGCAATCCCTTCACATCTCAGCAGTGGCTTCTGGTCAGCTGCTCTATCCAAACATGATCCCCCTGTCTGGGCCTGGGTGGCATTTTCCAGGTCAGCCCCACCTCATTCCATGAAATAGGACATCCCTTTCAGCTCCACTGACTTACCTTGAGGACATCTCCTGCCTCCAGCTCAAAGGTCCTGGCTTTCAGCTGGATGCCCTTCCCTGGCTGGGTCTGGATGGAGTAGATGCACTCGTGGTTGTTGTTGTAGTTGAGGGGGTAGTTGGGGGACAGCAGGACACCCTGGGTTCCAGTGACAGAGGAGCCACATTCAGCTGCAGCGAGACACAAAACCACCTTTTAACAATCACAAGTCCATTCTGGCCATGCCACACATGCAGGTGATTCCTCCAACAGCCACAGTTGCTCACTCCTTCCTGCACCCAGGAGGAAGGAAAGAGGCTTTTCCCTGTTGTTATCCTCTACAACCTGTGGTCTGTCCCTGTTCCATCACGTTTTGCTGGGCAGATTTCTCCTTCTCCAGACCTGCCTCCTTCTCTGCTCTGTGAGCAGCACCTGACTTGGAGCCAAATTCAAAGCTGGAAGATTTGTGGGACTCAAAACTTGGCAGAATGATCCTGTTTAGAGAAGGACGAGGTGGCACCTTTGGAGGCTCCACCTGTCCTGGATGTCAGGAGAGGACAGTTTCAATGCTGCTGGAAAAGACCAACAACCAGCCCTCACCTCTGCATTTCCTACTTTAATTCCAAGCTTTGAGGACACAACCTCTGCCTTGCAGGGACACCTTACAGCACACAGACAAGGACTGCTGGGGGCATGTCTTCACTACATGACACAGGAGCACATCTCCCAGAGCAGCCCAGGGCTGTCCTCCTTGGAAAACCTCCCAGAGCATGCCAGGGGTGTCCCCCAGCCTTGCCCCAGTGCCTGACTCCAGCAAAGAGCACTGCAGCTCCTTTGCTCCAGCACCTCCAAGCCCTCAGCACGTGTCAGTGTGCCGGGATTGTTCCTCACTGATGAGCTCCCCCAGGAGCAGAGCGTGAGTCACTGTTGGCTCAGCCTGTTTACCCTGCAAGATGCTGTGCTGTCAAACACTGGCTGCTGCTCCTCTGAGCCCTGCTGCTCTGCAGGCACGGCTGGGGACAGGCACTCTGAGTGGGGACAGGCACTCCGAGTGGGGACAGGCACAGAGAGCAGGACAATGTCCCTGGCAGGCAGGAGGAAACTCCTGTTCTTTCCCAGGGGCCGTGGGCTGGGCAGGGGGTGCTCCCCATCCCTGCCAGGGAAGGGTTTCTGCAGCAGGAAAGATAGCTCGGTGCTGCAGAGGAATTCTCCCTCTCCTCTCTCCTCAGATTGATTTATTTATCAGTGGAACTAATGGCTGGAGGGGCTAAAAAAGCACTTGCAGTGATCAGGAGGAAGAAAAAGGTGTACAGAGCAAGAAACATCTGGAGAACAAGGGAAAGGTCAAAGCCAGAGGGGGTTTCCCACACACATCCATGTTAACGTGGAATTTGAAATGTTTCAGATCCCCCCTCCTCCAGCAGCTTCCCTAAGTCTGGACCAGGAAGCTTCACAGGTCACTTGGATTCCACGGGAAGGTGGCCCTAAAACCAGGCTGGCTGCCAGAAACTGCCCCAAAAGGGTGACAGTTCTCCCCTGGCTCATGGAACTCCTGCTTGGACAATCCAGGGGCTTGAGCTGCAGAGGGGCAGCAGAGACAGGGGGGTCTGGGGACATGTGCCACCCACCTGTGCACACCCATGTGCCCAGCCTGGGGGGCACTGCAGCCCTTCTGTCCCTCCCTCCTGTCCCCACACACACCTGGCAGGGCTGAGAGTTCATCCCAGTTCATCCCAGCTCAGCCCAGCTCAGCCCAACTCACTCTCCCCCATCCCTGCACCGACCACCCCATGATGGAGTGACACCATCCTGGGGATGCCACCCATCCTGAGGGATGTCACCCATCTCAGGTGATGCCACCCATCCTGAGGGATGCCATCCATCCTGAGGGATGTCACCCATCCTGACGGATGCCACCCATCCCAGGTGATGTCACCCATCCCAGGTGATGCCACCCATCCCTGCCCACCGAAACCATCCAGCACAGCGGAACCAACCAAGCAAAATGAAAGCACATGACCACCTACCAACACACCTTGGCAGAGGCGAACTCCACACTCGCCGTCTCCCGCCCAGGCAGGTGATCCGGGATGCCCCTTCCAGCCGGTACCCCGGGAAGCAGGAGAAGGTGAGCACGTCCCCCACCCCAAACTGCAGCCCCTTCCTGATGCTGTAGGCTGGCACCTCTGGCTCATCACAGGGCTCCAAGTCATACTCTGGAGGGGACAAACATACAGTTATGGAAGGGCAGGTGACACCTCCCGTTCCATCCTCACTGCTGAGGGGACCCTGAGGATGAGGAGGAAGCTCTAAGTTTGGATCCAGCTGAAGTCAAGTTCTGGTTCCAGCCTTGTGAAGCTCTGCAAAGGCAGAATCCATGAAGATGGAGCCATGAAGCCCCACCTGCATTTGGATTTCACTCTCCAGAAGCTCTGCAAAGGCAAAATCCATGAGGATGGGGCCATGAAGCCCCACCTGCATTTGGATTTCATTCTCCAGAAGCTCTGCAAAGGCAGAATCCATGAGGATGGAGCCATGAAGCCCCACCTGCATTTCACTCTCTATATACAACCCCATTGAGGTGCCACCAGCACCTCAAAACACAACAGGTCTTGTTCCCTGTCCCTGTTGTCACACAACCAACCGAGTGACAAAGCACAGTGGGAATTTGTCCTTCTCCCTCTGCTTTAGGCAAATGAAGATGGATTGACCTGGGTGGGATTTCTGCTGCCTCTCCATTACTAACCCTGGAAAGGAAGGAATGCAGCCTCTTTTGGGGAGTCAAGAGAACACTTGAGCTGCTGCTGAAAGAAAGGGCATGGAGACCTTTGACTGATAGCCAAAACCATGTCTTTGGCCACAAAAAACATGGAAGAAAACCTCTTTGGAGGGTTATTTTTTGAAAAATAACAAACCTGCAAAGCACAAAGTCTGCACATAAATATATATATGTGTATGTAAAGGGAGCTAAAAATATAACTGATTCCCATTTTTGCTTTCCAAGATAGGAAAGCAGCCTCCAAATACTCTGGAAATTAGAGTTATAATTAGAGGCAATCTTTTGAAAGGCAAAAAGCCATTTTCCCCCTCATCAAAATGAAAGTTAATTGGAAATTTTCTGACTCCTTTCCACAGAGTATCACATGCAAATCCCTGACTTCAGAGGCCAGAACAAAGGCACTGGAAACCAGGTTTTATCTGCCTCTATGGCAACAGCTCTGCCCCTCGGTGGGTGTGGTAGCTCCAAAGCCACAATAAAAACAGGCATTTCTCTTCCAGCCCAGCTGTGGCCTGGGGACACCCAGAAGGACACAGGGACACAGCAAAGAACGACACCGAGGCAATAAACTCGTGTCCCTTCACTGATTGTTTCAGGGAATGGCTTGTCGGGGCACTCAGGCAGCAAGGACTGGCATTCCCTGGAATTTGGGTGCACTGGCAAATCCTTGGGAGTCCTTTTTGGGACACAGTCAAGCCCCGTGTGCCCTTCACCCAAAGCTCACCCCCACAAGGAGCTGTCACAAGGGGGTGACAGGGCTGAACCCACTGGAATTAAATCCCTCGTCTCTCCCTCCCTGTTTATGGACACAGATCCAGCTCCCTCCCCGTGGGGGGCACCATCCCTTTCCCCCCCACATCCTCCTCTGGTTATCCAGGGAAAATCACTGCAGCCTTTCCAGCATGGGAAGCTGGGACAGATGGGATCTTTTGGAAGGCAACGTTGAGCAATCTGGACTTCTTGGCTAAGGAGCCAGGCAGAGCTGGTCACTGCCATGTCCGTCTGCTCTCTCCCTCTGCCTTTGGTCTGTTGCTCCACTTGGATGCTCATCCAGGGACTGGCCAGTCCTGGATGTGTCTCTGCTCTGGAGCCAGGCTGGGACAGCTGGGGCTGTTCAGCCTGGAGAAGAGAAGCTCTAAGGAAACCTCAGAGCCCCTTGCAGTGCCTAAAGGGGCTCCAGGAGAGCTGGAGAGGGACTGGGGACAAGAGATGGGAGGGACAGGACACAGGGAATGGCTTCACACTGGAAAAGGGGAGATTTGGGTGGGATATTGAGAAGAAACCCTTCCCTGGGAGGGTGGGCAGGCCCTGGCACAGGTTGCCCAGGGAAGCTGTGGCTGCCCCTGGATCCCTGGAAGTGTCCAAGGCCAGGTTGGAGCACCCTGGGCTGGTGGGAGGTGTCCCTGCCCATGACAGGGGGTTGGAAGTCGATGGTTTTTGAGGTCCCTCCCAACCCAAACCACTCCACAAGTCTTTGACTTGCAGCACAGCGGGAAGAAGGGAAGGGAGGAACCCTTTGCCCAGCGCTGCCCTTACCAGAGAAGGTGATATTGAAGCCCTCGTAGGACATGGAGAAGTCGGAGATGAAGCGGATTTGGGCGGAGAAGTTGCCGAAGAGCCCCGCGCTGAGCGGCGCCGGCAGCCGGGAGCCCGTGAGCTGCTGCAGGGGCTGGGCAAAGCTGCTGTTCTCCGTGATGAGGAGGTAGTCGTGGCCATTCTCCAGGTGGAAGGTGTGGAAGGTGAAGAACACACCTGCAGGGTGGGAGAACAGAGGTGGCTTCACCCCACAGGGTCCTCAGCGAGGGGGGAAAAGCGGCCTGGAAATCAAGTTTAGGGGAGAAATGGCCCAGGGGAAAATCCCAAAGCAGGGATGTGCTCCAAGGGCCGGGCCAGAGCCAGGCAGGGGAGAGGTCTGACTGCTGTGCCTTGGCCAGGTGGGACCAGGGATGGAGCAGCAGCAGCAGGAGCAGCCAGGCAGCTCCAAGAGGTATTTTATTATAACAGTGTTGACCTTTAAATAGAGAGCAAGAGCAGCGAAAGCTGTAGCTGTGAGGACTTGAAAACAAGTGTGTTCCAGAAGGAATTCATAGCTCAAAAAACAGGACTTAAGCCAAGTATCAAGGTCAGAGAGGCTTTTCCATAAGAAGGAGAAAGTGTGTCAGTGGTGCAACTGCAGGGACCTTCTCTGCCTGCCTGTGATGGGACTGAACCACAGAATTAGACACTGCTTTGGGTAGGAAGGGACTCGAAAGACTGTCCTATTCCATCCCCCTGCCATGGGCAGAGATACCTCCCACCAGTCCAGGTTGCTCCAAGAAAATCCCACACTTTTACTCACATTACACCGCCAAAAACAACGCCCACAACAGATCCAGCCGCGGAAAGAACAGACCAACCCAGGAAAACTATTTTGTCTCGTCTCCCCAGTTCAATTTCAACAATCTGAAACATTCTGGGAGAAGGCTGTGACCTTGCTGCATTTGTAAATGAGCTAGAAAGGAGTAATGGATTACTCAAAGTATCCTTCACACCTCCAGACACAAAATGGGAAGCACTTCAGGGTTTTGCAGAAGCCTCCAGCGAGGTGATTTTTCATGCTGGAATTCAAACACCATTAGAAACACTTATTCTCTGGAAAATAATTCCATTTTTTGAACAAGGTAAGAAAACCAACAACAAAAAATGGCAGCAACAGCTTTCAGGGAGCAAAGGCAGGCAGGACCTGAGATCAGCAAGCCTGTCACATCCTCGTCACAGCGAGTTAACAAGGCAAAGCCACGGCGAGCAATAAAAAGCCTCTTTGCATTTATATGGCTTTTCTCAGCCCAATATCTCAGCTCAGCTTTGTGAGCGCCCAGGGCAGTGCTCCTGATCCCCTGCTCGGGTGGGATTGGGCTTTGCCCTCCTCAGAACCCCCCTGGAGAGAGCCAGGCTCCCCCAAGGGCTGCAATCTGCTCACACTGAGGTCCCCCCTTGGCACCACCACGTTGGTTCATTTAAGCCAATAATTAATACCCCAGGTGAGACCCAGGGGTTGGTGTGCTCTGCATCCCATCCTTCCCAAAACCCAAACCTGCTTCCAAAGGAACCACAGGACACCTGGAACAAGGCTCAGAGGAACAGGCCCCTCCTTGCTCTCCTTTAAGTTCTGGAGATCAGGATGACACCAGCCCAGAGATGGGTAAGAGCTCTGGAGCGTGAGATTTAATATCCAACCCAACAGGTTTGCGACAGCATCAAATTATAACTGAATATTCCATTTATCCCCGTGTCTATCCAAGTGCTTTTGGAAAGTTTACTGGTCACATGAAAGCATTTCCTTCCAAGAAATGAAGGTCAGAGAGGCTGGAAACCAACACGAAGCCTTTCCCATGGAATTGGGAAGAAACAGGGCTCACATGGTCATCCCAATTTTATCCCTGGGCAGCAGCTCCTTGTGCCTTGATAACCTTTGAATGACCCAAAGCTTAGGGATGACCAAAAGGGCTCCTCTTGATTTCGACAATTCCTTCTTTATATCCAGGTAAATATTAAAGGGAGCCTGGCAGAACATTTTGAGTTCCACTCAAAATTCCACAAAGGCAGGAAACTTCTCCCAGTTTCCCAGAGTTTGGGACTCCCACCAGCAGTGCAGTTGACTGAAAATAGATCTGACCTGGGAGCGAGGTGTGGGGAAGGCAAAATGCCTTTAATTTGCCCTGTTTATCATCTGACAGGAAATTTATACCCTCAGTTCTACCAAACCTCATCTAAGGCACCGAAATAACATCACCCCACAAAAAGATCAACGGAGCATGAGGATAATTCAGTCCCCAGACCTGGAGAGCAGCCCCTGATTGCAGGATTTTTAAGGTAAAAACTCCAAGCACAGGGCACGAGGCTTCTCCAGCAGCAGAGCCACTTAAGGGCTGTGGAACTGTAGCCATAAGGGCTAATTAGAAACTCATTTTAAGGGATTTGTGACCAATTAAACCTTTGCTCTGCTCTGAAATTTACTGTGGCACAAAATGTCTCAGCAAACAGGAGGTTGTGGGTTTTTTTCTTCCCGTTCTCCGCAGAAGAAACAGCAAAACAAATTATAGGGAAAAGAAATCACTTTGAAGCTCTCAGATTAAAACTAATAGTCTCCATTTCAGCATTTAAATACCTTTAAAATTAAGCTGCTTTTAAACTCAAATTGTGCAGCTTGTGAGGCCATAAAGTAACTCAGTGTCTGCAGTCCCATAAAACCACTGTGGGAACAGCCAAGTCGTGGCAATTGAGGGGCTCATGTGCTGGCCACGTGTGGGATGTCCCCTCTTCATCTTCTCCACCTCAAAAGGATGAAGAGTTTGGACACCAAAACCCTCCCCATTTTATCCGGTGACAGTGACATCACTCCTGAGAGGAGCTCCTGGTTCACACAGGGAGCACTTTCGGTCCCACCCCCCACCATCCCTCACCTTTGAGGTGAAGGTTCCTCACCTTTGCCATGGGATGTCTCTATTGTCCACGTGCAGTTCAAGTTATTGGGATAAAAATCAGGGAAGCCTGGGGATAAGATGGTCCCGCTGGAGCCACGGATGTAACCTCCACACAGGGCTGCAAACAGGGCACAGAGGAGGAAAGTCAGACAAGCTGCAGGGTATCAGCTCTTCTGGATGGCCAAACAAAGCCCAAAGCTCCAACCAAACACAGGATCAAACGCCCCGGGGTGATTTCCAGATGTGCAAGCAGAGGGGCTGCCCCCCTGCAGATGTGTCCTTACCCCCTGCAGATGTGTCCTTACCCTCACAGCTGGGCAGTGGGCGGCTCCACTGGAAGTTGGGCTCACACTCCAGGGCCTTGCTGTCACTCAGGGTGTAGCCCGAGTCACAGCTGAATGTCACCAGGGCTCCCACGTAGAAGTCATTGCCGTGGCGCTGCCCGTTCACCGGGATGCCGGGGTCCAGGCAGTGGTCAGACTGGAGCTTCACAGCTGTGCCAACAAAGCCAGGGTCACTGAGCAGCCTGGGGACAGCCCAGCCCCTCCCAGAGCTCATCCCAAACTCCCCAGGTCATCCCAAACTTAGGGAGAGCAACTGGGGGGATTCTTGGGGCTGTCCTGATGATCCTTGTGGGGTCTGATTCAGGACATTCTGTGACTCTGAACTCATCTCTGCCTCCCCAAATCATCGGTACTCTGGAGGTGCTGAAATAAAACTTCAAGAAACCCTTTGCAAACATCTCAGGTGGTGGATGGTTGTGGACTCCCCACCCCGGGAGGTGTTCAGGACCAGGCTGGACGGGGCTCTGAGTAACCTGGTGCAGTGGAAGGAAGGAGATGAAATTTGGGGTCCCTTCCAACCCAAACCACTCTGGGGTTCCAGAAACAGCAGGAACTGCTCCTTCACTGGCCCAAAGCACTTCAACTCCTCATTCTGCAGCCCTTGGACAGCAGGAGCTGCTTCACCCAGGAGAGAAGAGCCCCAGAGCGCCCTGACTGAGCCCACTGTGCTGCCAGGGGACACGGAGTGCCACGGAATGGCCCTCCCGGCTGGCACTCACTTTCGTATCGGATCTGGAAGCCGATGTCGGAGTGGCTTTTGTCCGTGGTGAACAGGAGGTAGAGGTAGTTGCTGGTGCTGATGAGGAACTGGGGCACCTGGGTGCCATCGTAGACCCCGATGAGGGGCGAGGAGTAGGAGCGGCCGTCCCGCACCTCCAGCGTGTCGTAGTTCACCTCTGTCTTGAACCTGCAGGGGCCCCAGAGAAGCTGAAACCCCACGGTCATCACTCCTCCTTCATTTCAGTCCCCAAGGAGCTGCAACCACCACGAAGCAGCAGAGGGCACAGGGGCCATTCCACTGCCTGGGCATCTCCCTGGGAGCACGTCAGGGGCTGTGCTCTCCTTCTCACCCTTCCCCTCCCTCATCTGCTGACACCAAACCCTCTCCACAGCAACAAGCACCTTGTGCTCCATGAAAAATCACCTCCCAGACACAGGAGCCAGGAGAGCAGAGCCCTCCTCCAGCTGTGGCATCCAGGGGAAGCCAAGAGGCTCAGCATTCCCCAGCCTGCTGCTGCTGCTCCCCCAGAACACGTGGGAGCTCAGCCTCCAAAAACGTGTCCTACCCGTGCCTAAAATAACCCTGCAAATGAGCAGGAGTGAGGCAAAACAAGAGGGGGGGAAAAGCACCATTTTCCACCTTCTCTGCTGGAGGGTTGGGTGGGTTTTAATGTCTTGTCAGTGAATAAATAGAAGAGGGAAGGAGAGAGCCTCAGTGCCAGACACACACGGAGAGCTCGTTCCTTGCCGTGGCTTCACCTCAGCCCTGTGGGCACCACCCAAAACAGCCACCAAGAGGGAATTTGGAGGGGCACCTGTCAAAGGTGATCTTGATGGGGTAGCCAGGCTGGGCCTCGATGACCCAGGCACAGCTCAGCGAGTCCTTGTAGAAGCCAGGCCAGCCAGGGGACAGGATGGTTCCACTGGGCGACGTCAGGTGGCCACCACAGGGTGCTGGGGACAAGGAGATGACACAATTCACACAATCACTCATCACACAGTCATTTAGGCTGGAAAAAAACCCTTCATGTTATCGAGTCCAACACTGCCAAGTCCACCACTAAACCCTGTCCTTTAGTGCCACATCTCCATGTATTGAAATTTGGGTGAGGAGCACCATCAGATGTCCCCTCCCTGCCAGGCAGGACAATCCTGCCACACAAAGCTTTCAGGCATTACAGCCTCCCACATGTTAGAAATAATCAGAATCAGGCAAAAAAACAACAGTAGCTGGTAAGAAATTGCCTTTTCAGCTTAAAATGGACAGGCAGTAATCTGCTCCTGTCCCTGGGGGAGCCAGCAGGCTGACCTTGAGCAGCAGCTCCGAGGGGACAGGCTGTAATAATAATTATTAGATATAAAAGCAGAGGAAACTGCAAGGTCAGTTTGCATTTCAGCAGCTGCAGGTGCCAGAAAAATCTTTCCTATCTCTGGTAATTGAGTCATGGCTTTCCTACCACGGGGGACATCACCAGACCATGGCATTTATTCCACACCGTGGTCCCTCGTGCCACCAGCAGAAGCTGAAGGTGTATTGTTATATTTTCTGGGGAGAAAAAAAAGACACTGGATCTGATGGACCAGAGGCAGAAAATCCCCCAGCCCTCAATGAACTGCCAGGTATTGTCCAAAGGGGCTGTGGGGACCAGCTCTGAGCAGCAGCTGCTGAGGGCCCAACCCAGGGCTGAGCTGTGCCCAAGGGCCACCCAATGTCACCCTGGAGGTGACCCAAAATACGTCAGTCCAGGCCTAAACCCCCCTGCTGATGTGAAGGGTGGCAGATGAAAGTCATTTGATCTCCACTGGATCCAAAAGCAATTATTTTTGAACAAGAGGCTCCTTTCTGCCCCAAAGCCACATCATCTCCTGTCAGGACTTCTACCCATCTTTCAACTCTTTTTTTAGGTCTCTTTCTTTCCCATTAGGGTTCTTTTTTTTTCAAGTGCTAAGCAGTACTTTAGATCTCTGCACTCCCTCCTTGTTTAAAAAGGGTAATTAAAGTGTCCACTTATCCAGTGCTGACTGAAGGGTGAGTCAAGGAATTCACCACTGTGATCAAGAGGAAAAGGCACAAGTTAATGGCATAAGGTTATCAAAGCTCCCAAAGAGAAAAGTTGATTAAAAGTGTATTATTTAATGTATGTTTCCCTTCTATACTTAAAAATGCATAAACTTAGAGCTCATGCTTCGAAAGTAATGGGAACCCTGAATTAAATCTACATTCTGTCAGCTGAAGGAAGATTATATAAGAACAGAAAAAGTCTACTTTCTTATTATATAAAACTTGTTAAACACAACTGGCACCTTCTTCTCTCCATCTCAAAGACAATGGGCGAGATTGTGCAATTTCTGCTGCTCATCCACTCGAGCACACACGACAATGACTGAAATTCTTCCCGATATTCCAGGACTGCTTCTCAAGAGCACAGCCCTTGTTATTCAAATTGCTGAAAATACCAGTGCAGGGCATCACTTCCCTGAGAACAGAGGGCACAGGAAGACTTTCCACTCCTAATGAGCTCTTTCTTCCCTTTTCTTTTCCAGACTAGGAGCTTTAAAGGACTCAAAAAGCTTTGAAATCTTCATTACAGCCTTTAATTCAGCCCATCTCCCCCATGTCTGGCTTGGCTGTGGCGGCCAAGAGACGTAAATGCAAAATTTTGGGCTCTCAACTGCCCAAATCCATTGACAGGGCTTTTTTCATTATATAAATATCATACATTTTACATGTCTCAAAAATCAGGACAGAAAAAACATCACCACGGATCTTCCATTCCCTGTTGTTTCATTCCCTTCGTGACAAGAGCAACAGGGGAGCTTTTAATCATCACTAAACCAGAACCTTTTATGACTGTTATTAAAAAAACCCACCTGTTGCAACAAGAGCTGAGCTAATAAAATTAACCCCCAGCATTCATTTCACACACAAAAAAAACCTGAAAACCCAACTGAGCTCATCATTATTGGCCCTGCACTTCCCTCTGAGGAAACTCCTGTGCAGAAACAACCCCATGGACCATCCTGGCCCTCCAGGACACCCTCACTATGGGAGATGTGCCAGGCAGGACCCTGATCCTTGATCCCAAAAGGCTGGAAAACCAGGAGATCTCTCTCTCCCTCCAGGCTCCATGTGCAGAAAGGCTGGGAGAGCTGGGGGGGCTCACCTGGAGAAGAGAAACTCCAGGGAGACCTCAGAGCCCCTTCCAGTGCCCAAAGGGGCTCCAGGAGAGCGGAAAAGGGACAAAGGATTGAGGGACAGGACACAGGGAATGGCTTCACACTGGAAAAGGGGAGATTTGGGTGGGATATTGAGAAGAAATCCTTCCCTGGGAGGGTGGGCAGGCCCTGGCACAGGTTTGCCCAGAGAAGCTGTGGCTGCCCCATGATCCCTGGAAGTGTTCAAGGCCAGGTTGGAGCACCCTGGGCTGGTGGGAGGTGTCCCTGCCCATGGCTGGGGGTGGCACTGGATTCATTCTAAGGTCCCTCCCACCCAAACCACTCCAGGAGCCCCCAAGCAGCAGCACAGACAAGGAAAGGCACCTTCACATCGGAGCACGGCGTTGTCCCACACCACGTTGCCCTCCTTGAGGATGCAGGTGATGGTCTCCGAGCCGTGGGTGCGGATGAAGCCCTCGTCACACAGGAAGGACACGGAGCTGCCCAGCTGGAGACTGTCCCCAAAACGCTTCCCGTTGACGGGCACGCCGGGGTCGGGACACTCGTTGTGCCGGAATGCTGCGGGAGGAGAGGAGGGAAGGGAAGGAAAAAGAGAGAAGAGGACTTAGCATCTTGTTTCCCTCACCTCTGTCCCAAAAATAAACATGTTGAACCTCAAACTTCAATGTTTCAGTTCCAAGTCTTCACTTCCAGCCTGGCCTTGGACACTTCCAGGGCTGGGGCAGCCACAGCTTCTCTGCCCAACCTGTGCCAGTCCTGCCCACCCTCCCAGGGAAGGATTTACTCCCAATCCCTGATCTGAACTGCTCACTGTCCCCATTCCTGGGATAAAGGACACACAGCAATTACCTTTCCAGGGGTCACAAAGTCCATGTGGGATTTGCAGAACCACCTGGGTCCTGTTTAAAGACCTGCCTTTCTCCAGCAATTAAAATCCACACTGGCCAACCAATGGGAAACTAAATCTACAGCCTTAATTCCCCATTAAGTGCATAATTATGTCCTACATCTCCTCATACTGGGAGGTGGGACTTCAGAGAGGAGCAGCACATTAAAGATTAAAGCCTCCAGATTAATCACACATGAGTTTTTGGATCTTTGATGCCCCTGCCCAAATTCAGCCCAGCTTGGATTTGTTACAGGGCATCATTCCTGTTATTTCCAGGGATCTGAGCCTGGTGCTCTGCTATCTGTCCCTGGCAGCAGCACTGTCCCCTCTCTGCTCCCTAAACCAAAGCGAAGGACCTCAAGGTGTCTGAGCTCAGTCCAGAACTTCTGTCAGGACAAATTAATTCTGGGCTTAGGAGCCCAGATCGATAAAGAAATTGCTTTAAAAATGCCTTTATGCAGGGACCAACCCCAATTCCCACCACGGGGGGGGATGGATGGGAGATCCTGGGTGAGGTGTCACCCTCCTGACAGGACCTGGGGTCCCTCCTGGCTCTGGGATATCCCATCCCCCAAACCCCTTCCCAGAGGAGCCTCCAGCCCGCCGGGGTTTGGCAAAATGTTTCTTAAGGCCTCTGATTTTCCCCTTTTTCTAAAAAAACTAAAGGCTTTGCAATCATGGCTAGAAAGGCTGTTAATTTAGCTGTGCCACCAAAGGCCACCATAACAAAGCCATTTATCAGTTCTGCTGAATAGCTTTAATAACGCTCTTTAGAAAATTACAGGACAATACGAGGCTGAAATTGCCGTGGCATTCACGGGAGGTTTGCAGGCTGGGCTGCTGTGGAGCCAGACCTGGCGGGGCACATTTCAAGGCTTTATGTTATATAAGACAGTGTTTGCCTTCAGCTCCAAAGTCTGGCATCTCCCACACAAGGGTGGTACTGACTGGGGAACAAAACATCCCAGGTCAACAGCACAGGGGTGCCCACAGGGCATCACCTCAACCCCTGAGCACAAGGGAGGCTCTGAGAGGGAGAGCAGAAAGCCCAGGGGATTCCAGAAGAAGGGAATGGTTTGGTTGGGAGGGATTAGCCCTGGGCAGGGACACCTTCCACCAGCCCAGGGTGCTCCAACCTGGCCTTGGGCACTTCCAGGGATGGGGCAGCCACAGCTTCTCTGAGCACTCTGTGTCAGTCCCTGCCCACCCTCCCAGGGAAGGGTTTCTTCCCATTATCCCATCTAACCCTGCCCTTCCTCACCTCAAGGCTCTTCCCCTTGTCCCATCACTCCATGCCCTTGTCCCATGTCCTTCTCCAGCCTTTGTGCAAGCCCTGATGGCAGAACACAGACCCTGGTGCCCCATGGACACGTAACCCAGGGCCAGATTCTTGAGCTTTTTCCCTGGACAAAACTTCAACTTCACAGCCAGGAAGAAATTGTGCCCCCAGTCCCCAACTACCCAGCTGCAAAGCTGAAGTAATCCCCAATTTTCAGCTGCACTCTGGAATTCCAACAGCTTTAGTGAGATCAGCCTCTCGCCCACCGGTTTCCAGCAAGAATTTAGGGCTAGAAATGTACACCAGAAGGCAGGATGGGGCACTCACTGGTGAAGGTTATGTTGAAGCCTCTCTTCTCCATGGAATGGTCAGTCTGGAACTCCAGCCTGGCCACGTGGCCGCTGCTGGTCAGAGAGGAGGGGATCTGGTTTCCTGAGAAGGTGCCCAGCACTGGAGACTCAGCAGTGCCCCCATCCTTCACGGCCAGGAAGTCGAACTGGGGCTCCACGTCGAAGTCGTTGAAGGCCAGGTGGATCCTGCTCTCGGGCTTGGCGATGATGAGCCACACGCAGTGCAGGCTGCTCCCGTACTCCTCGGGGTAGTTGGGGGACAGCACGATGCCCGACGGCGTGGTGAAGTTGAAAAAGCAGGAGACTGCAACGAGAAAGCACCATCAATCAGGCAGCAGATCCCTCCAAAGAGCCCTTCCCTTCATCCCTGGAGCTGGGAGGTCCCCCCAAAATTCCCAGCTGCTGGAGCATCGCAGGCACGAGGGCTCCGTGCTCCGTTCTCTGCGTGGCAGTGATTTATTGGCAAGGGGAAGAGGGGATTTCCAAGCAGCCTCTGGGCTCCTTTGGGGTGGTTTGTGCTGTTTTCCAGCCCAGCACTGTGTTTTCCCAGTCCCTTCCACAGGCTCCCTGCTCTGCCCAGGCTTCTTGAAGTGCAGGAGCTCAGGTGGGATGTGGGATTGTGCAGGGGAATTGTCCTGCAGATCCCTGAGGGAAATCCTGCCAGGAACCAGCTGGCTGAGAGGAGCCAGTGCAGAACCAACTCAGCTCTGAACGAGGTGGGTTTGCAGCAACACCCTCTGCTGTGGCACAGGGACTTGGAGCAAGGAACCAACTGGCCCCTCACTCCATCATGCCCAAGCTCTGTGATTTGAACTGCTGGGCAAACTGCAGAGCCCTTCTGAGGGCAGTGCAGGCTTTTCAGGGGCTGCTTAAAACATAAACCCTGCACTTCCAGCTCACCTTTCCATTGCTGAATGCATTTCCCCCCCGTGCTCCTCACCAGAAGGGACCTGCTGCATTTACACATCTCCTTCCAGCCAGACCATGCCCATCCTGCACTAAATATTTCTGGGATACAGCAATAAATTGCTGAGGCCTTTGAGAAGGAGCCAGGAGTTGATTTATCTCCTTGGGCAGCTGTTTAGAGCCGTGGGAGCACTGAGAAATAAAGGCTTTGGAAGAAGAACAGCCCAAGAATATTCCCAAGTTTCCCCCCAGTGCCAGGGGTTGGGAGGACTCACAGCAACCTGCAGCCCAGGAGGAGGGGAAACTCCTCTTCCCATCACAAATAAATCACTGACTCCTGCTGGGATAGCACATTCCCAAAGACAGGCACCCAACCAGGCTGCCATTCCCATGGAAATAATTAAACCCAGGCTGCAAACGAGTCGAGGGCAGGAGTGTGTATGAAAAACCTTCAGCCCTCCAGGGGTTTCAATATATACTGTATTGCAGCTGACAAGGCCCATTAACTTGGAAAAGCAAGGCTGCCTCTGAAGTGGTACCTGCCCAGAGTTTGGCATAGTTTATGTATGGATGCTTTGCTCATCTTTTTCCCCCCCATCACCCTTGGTAAAACCCATTACTGGGAACATACATCTCACTAATTCCTGGCAAAGGGACGCCGAGCAGAGGATGAGACTGGCTGGAGTTTGGCATTTAGACAATTATTTGGATCACTGCTCAGCCTCCCTCTGTTATTTTCCCTCTGTCTTCCTTCAACACTTAATGGGTTTGGATCAAATAAGATGGATGTTGCCATGACGTTATCAAGGCCACGAGCTACACAATCTATTTCCCGCTCTCAGCAACAAAGGGAACAGATTAAAGAGAAAACAAACGGCAAAATATCCTCAGGATTTGGGCTCTTCGCTCCACGCTGAAATATCAGGGGATGCTGTCAAATAATTCTGTCAGCATAAGCAGGGTATAATCTGCCTAGGAAAAATTGGGCAGAAATGCATCCACACACAGCCAAACACCTCGGTGGCAGGAACCCCTCCCAGCAACGAGGGATCTCCTATAAATTTTTAAGTGCAAGGAGGTAAATTAGCATTCAGGCAGGACCTGGAGCATCCCACAGCCAGCCAGGGAGAGGGGCAGCACAGCTCAGCTCGGCAAATAACAACAGCAAAGAACTTGCTGACAAAGGGAAGGAGAGCAGAGTGAGGGAAGAATGTAAAATTAACCTTTGCTACATAAAACAGAGGGACATATTAAAGAGGAGCTGCTAAGAAAGCTCCAGCAGTCCCCACTGCAGAGGAGAAAATGAGGATTTTGATCTTCCATAAGATCAGTGGGCAGGAGGGCACGTTGAAGCTGCAGGACAGAGGCCACTGTCCCAAGGCCATGGCCAGGAACAAGCTCTCCTTGGTGGGAAGAGGAGCTTGGCTTCACCTCCCAGAGGGAAACACCCAGCCCAGGAAGCCACCACTGCTCCAGAAGGTTCCTTAACAACATCCTGGTGCCTGTGAAACGACAATTTGCTTCTTCTCTTTATGCTGAGATGGTTTTTCTCCACTGTGAAAGGAGGTTTCAGCTGCTGGGCAGGGCTGGGCACCAGGAGACAGGCAGGAGCTGTTCACCAACATGTCACAGCCAGGGAGAAGAGCTGTCAGAGGGAGGATTGCAGCCAGCAAAGGTGGGGCACAGCCCAGCACTGCCAGCCTCGTGCTCCTGGTGCCAGGAGCCAGCAGTGATGCCAACCTGACAGGGGGCAGCCCTGCTGCCTGCAGCCTGTCCATCAGAGTCCCTGAGCTGGGAGCAGCCGCGGCCCCGAGACCTCAGAGGCTCCAATTAATATTTATTACCCTTGTTCTTAAATGTTAGCAAAGGACATCTCATCATGTGCACGGGGCAGGGTCCCATTTCTGAGCCCACACTGATCTTGGTCAATAATTGTTCTCCCTGCTGGAGCACTGCAAAGGCAAGAGGGAAAATCCCTTTATTAAATGCAGCAGAAGAAATCCCAGCAACAGCAGCTGCAAGAGAGCACTGGGCAAAGGCAGGGAGGAAGCAGCACAAGGGATTTCTTGAAGTCATCACAACCATCCTCATGATCCTGCCTCGATCCAGAGCAGTAAAACAGTGAAGGAACAGCTCAGGAAGGCGAGTGGGACAGATGGAGGTGGCACAGGGACACTGCCCTGTGTGCCCATGGTGATGCTCCAGGCTGGGCTGGACACAGAGGAACCCAAGAGTTCTTCAGCAGCACCTTCAGCAGGAGCAACTGTCTCATCCAAGTGGTTTCTCTTTTATTCTGCTCCTCACAAATCACCTCCCTCCTCCTGCCAGGCCATTCCTGGTGTCCCCAGACACTCAGGAGAACCCAGGGCTGGTGCCAGGGAAGAGGTCACACCGTGGGAACAGGAGAGGCACCGGGTTCAGGTGCTGAAACCAAGCAAGAAATCACTGGAATAATTTCAATCTCCATGGAAACAATGAAAAACCCTGACTTCCCTCAGTTTTTAGGGGTTGTTCTCACACAGTGTGACCACTTGGGAGAGAGCTTGGAGAAAGGAGGGGATTCGCTCCTCACCTTTCCTCTTTAAGAAGATCCCTGCTCCGGGCATAGCTTGGTGATGGACTGGAAAACAGAGCTCAGCAGGAGCCTGGCTAACAAGCAGCATTCCTTCCTCACTGGGGAAGCACCTACCCCAAGGAGCTGCCAGTGCTGCAGGCTCAGGGCTCTGCTCCAGCTGCGAGGCAAAGTGCTCTACAATTGGTATTTCCCTCTCTGCATCTGCAGAAACACATCTGCACCACGAGGAACTCTCCTCCTAAAACCCTCTGGCACCACAGGGCAGGTGGGAGGTGAGGGAAGGAGTTCAGAGCAAATTTAACTAGGGGTTTTTGGGTTTCACAGCAACAAACTCTTCGTGGCACTCTGATGGACGGGCTGAACGGGGCTGGGACAGCAGTAAGTGGAGAAGGAAGAGAACCAGGCAGGGTTTGGGTACCAAATCTTGAGGAAAACATTAAAATAGGTTGGACAGAAGGCTCTGTGCACAGGGAGGAACAGGTTTCATTTCCATCCAACAGCAACTGGGAATCAGTTAAAGCTTCCAAAGGGATGAGGGGCGAGTGCTGTGACCCTACAGAGGGTTACACCCCCCCAAAGGGTGTCACCTGAGGTGAGCAGGTGGCAGCTGCTCCCCAGGGATGACACACAGCAGAGCCTGGGGAGGTTCAGCCACACCTGAAGCTCCACTCGTGGGGAGCAGAGAAAGAGCCCTAAAGACAAACTCCCACACAACAAGTCCATCTGTGGAGTGGGAATGTCCCCCTGCACCCCCCTCAAACCCCAACCCCACGTGGGAAGCCTTGCATTAAACAAGGGAACTTCTCTGCAGGCCAGGTTGGTGATGGCAGCACCACCCACCCCCAGTCCCACCTCCTGGGCACAGGGCAAGGGACAGAGACAATCTCCTGGCCTGATGAACCCAGTTAAGTGTCACTTCAGCTTCACACCCATCAAACCCACCCTGCTGAGCAATTGCTGTCAGGAACACGGATAGATGCCCTGGCACAGGATGGCTCATCTGGAGCAGCACAAACCCCCCCAGGGGACCAGTTCCACTGGCTCAATCAGGGAAATGACAGCAGGGAGACAACCCAAGGAAGTGTCTCCTCCTGCTGAGGGCTGAGAGGGCAGCTGGGAGCACCCAGGGGAGGGTGGGCACACAGAGGTGGCCGGGCATCGTGGGGACATCGCCCTCTCCAGCTCTGCCATGGGCAGGAGGAGTTTCTCTGCTGAGCACAAAGACTTGGCCACATCTGCTGGCTCACAACCCACCTTCTCCCTTCTCCTCTTTGTCCTCATCACTGCCCCCCTCCTGCTGCCCCAGGATGAATGCACGAGGTCCCCAAAAGCCCCAAAATTCATCACAAACCAAGAGAACTCCCAGGCAGCAGCAGCAGCTCACAGGGGGGGATTTTCTTCTGGCTCTACAACACCCAGGAAGAACTCCCTGGCAAAGTGACCCGAGGGAGAAAAGGGGCTCTGGTTTGAGGCAGGTGAATGGCAGCTTTCCTTGGATACAGGCACCATGGAAACTTCCCACCTCAGCTGCCAAGGGGGATGCTGGAAGATGTGCAGCTTTTCTGGGACATCTCCCAGGGCAGAGCAGCAAGGGCTGGTCCCACAGCCCTCTTACAGCCCCAGAAATAGGCATGGAAAATTTTCACACAGGTTACTCCAAAAAAACCCCACCAAATAAGCCTGAGTTGCTCATGGGGGACAAGTAGAATCTGATTTTTTGTCGTTAAGGAGTGATTCCTGCCCAGCACAGCTCTCGAGCGTGTCTGTCTCCTTAGGCAAACACTTCAGTGTGAGCCCCTTGCCAAGGCAGGGCTGCAGAACAAGGCTCTGCGAGAGAGGGCCCTGCTGAAAAGCAAGAAGGGACCAGTCTTACATGGCTGCAAGCGTGAAACAAGGCTGTTAACAACACTCCAAATCCCCCATGTACACAGAGAGCAGGCTAATCCTGCCTGCCTGCCTTTAATTGGCCTCCCTCGCTGCAGGGACACCCTGGATCTGGGGCTTGGGGGGAGAGCCTGGAGAAAGGGGGTGTCTCCCAGGGCTTTGCTGCTCTGAACCCCTGGGTCAAGGGCAGGGGGAAGGGGTGGGGGGTCCTCATGGATCTGCAGCTGATCTAAGCCTGGAATTGGCCTCAGCAGGTGATAAATGTGTGTCCTGGAAGGGTTCCAGCTGGGATATGAGCAGGGATGTGACCCTCTGCCCTGCCCTGCCCTGCCACAGGTGACACGGGTCACCTGTCCCAATTTGGGGGG
>VZUH01004110.1:35556-52235 GCA_013401175.1 Xiphorhynchus elegans | reverse complement strand
GAAAACACAGGGCTGAAACCATGTCCTGGCACTATTTTGGCCACCAAAAGAGGCTGTTGTAAGCAATGATTCCAATCACTGCTCCCTGCTCAGGGCTCTCCTGCTCTCACCAAGACCAGCTTTCAAATTTCCCCAGAAACCCTCTCTACCCATACACAGACGAGTTGTCACACGGCCTGGTGTGTCAGACAGTGCACCAGGTGGTTATTTGTGGGTGTTTTATGGACTCCAGGTTCTTCCTGCAGAAGCACAGGGTGCTGGTGGAACCTGCCCTGGCACAACCTGGCTCGAGCTCAGGATGCTGAGCCTGCTGGTGCTGTGCCAGCTGGGGAGGAGATGGCCCTGTGCCCCTCTCGTGCCAGCTCTTAGGTGGTGCACACTTACTCATCCTCATACCATCCAGCTGACGTGCCCTTGATTTGCCCAGACTAGAGCTGGCATGGCTTGGGGAGAGACGTGGTCAGCTCCACTCGACTCATTCCCGGGGGATGTGCAGGCAACAGAAGTGACACACAGACATCCCACACACGCCTTTAAACTTTGCTTTACCTCTGCTGCAGCCAAAGTGCTTTCTCAGCCCTGGAACTGGGTATGAGACACTCATCCTTTCACATTTCGGGAAGGCCTGGTTCCTTATGTCACGTATTTTAGCAGGAGACTCTCTTCAATGTCCTGGCCCTTAACAAGTGACTACATAAGAATATTCCCTGACTCCACTCTATTTTTGAAGGGGCTGGCCAGGGAGGTGGTGGAGTCACCACCCACGGAGTATTCAGGGAAAGACTGGACATGGCACTCAGTGCCAAGGTGATGTTTGGTCACACACTGGACTCAATGAGCTCAGAGATCTTTCCCAACTTAATTGATTCCGTGATTATCTCTGGACTCTCCCCTTCCCCAAGTTGTACTCTCAAGCTTCCTTCTCCATCACAGAAGTGTCGTGCCCCTTCAAAATCCCCACGGGCACATTAGCCAAGGACATTCCCTTTGGTTATCCAAACCCCAGTGGACACTGAAAGGTCATTTGGACCTTTTGGCAGTGCCAGCCTTACGTTAGCTGTGTCTTCCAGACAGAGACCTGCTCTCTCAGCAAGGTGGGCCAGGTGCCAGCAGTCACTTTAACCACACCAGGAACACCCTCAGTGCCAATTTTTCTGTATTTCTTAATAACCAGCTCCTGAACAAGCAAACATATGCAGATATCTCCCCAAAGTGGAAACAAACACCTCCTGCATCCACTCCCTCTGCCAACTGAGGCAGCAGAAAAGCCTCCCTGGTGACCAGGAGAAGCTGGAGCCAACGCTGACCCAGCAAGATCAATTAATTCAGCGTCTGAAGAATCAAATCCTGGTTTCCATATTAGTGCTCAGGAATACCTGCTGAAATTGATGGAAGGGAGAAAGGCTTTTTGTGTCCGGCTTGCAAAACTTTATGATGTGAATTTATATGCAATGCACATCTACTTACAGTGAAAGGAGTGCCACTTACTGTTTTCTAGAACCAGAGTGCACCTCTGACAATGAAGCATCCAGGAAGTGAAAGCAAACAGCTCAGCTCTGGGCCAAAAATGAAACTCCTTCACCAGCCCTAACTGAGGTTAAATCTCACAGCTCAGCACCATGAGAGAGTTGCAGTGTGATCCATAGCACCAAATACACTTTCTCTTTGAAAACTGGTGTCAAATCCCAGTACAAACACCTTTGTGCACCTTGCTTGTAACTGCCTGCCTTCCAAATAAATGAAGGGGAGCAAAGGCAGTGCAATCCCACCCTCTAAGGCCACAGGATTTGTACACAAGCATCCTGAAGCTGCCTGCATCCCAGCCATGCTTCAGGCACCTTGTGCTTGGGCAACATTTGGGGCAGAAAACAAACCTGAGCACGCAAGAAAGATCAGGATGTGTCTAAAGGTGTGTTCTTTGGGACCATTCCTTGTGGATAGGGCTAAGCCACACCTTCAGAGTTCTGGAGCTGTTAAGTGACCCATGTTTTGTGAAGATCTGTGTGGGTGCAGTAAAGGCAGAATCACAGTTAAACTTATCATTTCCTGCCACAAGAAGAGTGTGCAAAGTGCAAAGAGGAGATACCTGCAGTGTTTGCTGCATCCAGTTCCCTGGAAGGAACCCAAGAGAACTCAAGGGCAGTGTCTGTCCCTCGGGGCTCCACCCAAAACTGAGACATGGAGTCAGACTATTGACTGAGCTGACAGTCACGTTCTTAAAAGACTCAAACCCATCAAATCAGCCCCAGATTTCAAAAAAATGTAACATCTACTGAATCCCTTAAAGGGCAGATTTCCAGGAGAGGACAGACACCAGAAAACTGAGTGATCCTAAAAGTCCATTCACTTATTCAAATGGCTAAACAGGAATAAGGAGTCCTAAAAGATTCCATTCCCATGTCTTACAGTCATGAAGGGACACCAAAGACCATCTAAAGAGTGCCAAGAATCACAGTGATGCAGTGTGGGATTCATCAAATAAATCCAAGAGAACTCAGTAAACTACACCCAATGGAAACAGGTGAAGAAGTGACCCCAAACACCAGCACTGAATCCTCCTTTATCTGATCTCCTGAAAAGAGGGAACCCCTTCATGGCCTCAGTTCCAGGTGCCCACCAACACAGTGTTGCTGGGATGTGAAGCTCAGTCCTGACCTCATTCACCAGGAGGAATTCATACTGCAGGTTTGCCAGCCCATATGAAGATCACAGGGTGGGACTATCAGTGATGCTGAGCACAGCCAAAGGAACCATCCCCAAAGCTGGGACTACTGAGGAGCACAAGTTAATTAAGGCAAATGGGACTTTTTTGAGTTCTCCATGCTTGATTAATGCAAGTGATGCCAATATGAAAGCAGCTGAACTGCCCATTTATAGCAGATGTCCTTTCTCCAAAGGACTTATTTCTCTGGGACACGAGACCCACGAGGGAAGAGTCTCCTTGTCAGTCCCTAAACAGCTATTTAACACTCAGCAGTCCTGTGATTAGGGATGGACCTTTCTCCTGGTCTCTCCAGAGAAGGTCCAAGGGCCAAGGACCCCATTTCAGGACTCTGAGTTGAAGGTGCAAAGTTAAAATGAATTAATATTCCCCTGGCCCAGAGCTTTGGGATGTGTTTGAATGAGGCAGGAGAGAACTCTCAGTAGTCAATCACCCTCAGGCCTGTAAATGCTTTTGGCTTTCCATCCCTCACCTGACTCCAGCTCTGTGCTCTCCTCAATTCATCAATATATAACCAGAGTTCACGGACAGATGGGTGTTACAAGGCTTCCCAAATATTAGTGATTTATTCGCAGGCTCTGCGATCTGATTGGAATATATCTCACTTTGTCAATATAATGGTGATGGAATGCCCCTTCAGGTGAAAAGCAAAGCAGCAGGGAAGAGCAAGAGGTGTTAGATCCTGGCTCAGGAACACCTGTGTTCCAACAGGAGCTAAATGGATGTAGGGACAAGGGCTGGCAGGTTGAGATCTCACAGGTTCTCCCATCACAGGTGGAATAAATCCACACTAATGCAATTAATTGTCTCAGATTTTAGAGCAACAGCTGGAAAAAGCCTGTGGAAAGGGCACACTTGAGCTCTGAGGTGTTGCATATTAACCCAGGTATTATAAAAGACATTTAAATGTGAACAAGAATGTTGGGTAAAAAAATCCCCACCGAACAAAAAAGCAACAAAAATAGTGACAAATGTCACCATTTTAAAAGATCACAGTGTGATGAAATGCAAACACCACGAACAACTGCACCACTTCTTCTTTCCTACAGCATAAACTGTCTTGCATATTCCCACATTTTCTGCTAAGTGCAGGACTTAATCGAGTATTCTCTCCATGAAAAGATGTTTATCAGCAGACAGACATGACACACAGTCAGCCTGAGTAAACATCAGCGTTCATAATTTGTATTTTTTGACATTTTGTGCAGCCTTAACGTTAAATTAATCTTGTTTTATTGCATTTAACTGAGCAGTAGTTGGAGCTGACAGCTAAGTTGCTCCCACCATCAGAGCTCTGGGAACTGAATTCCTTTTCTCTTCATTGAAGCCAACCTTCTACAAGCTTCAGTGCTCTTGGTGGAACTACCAGATCATACCTTCCCAGTGACAGAAAACGAGGCCCAAAGTCTTGCTGAGAGACTTCCACCAAGTGACAGCTCCCTCCTTTCAAACGTGCTTAGAGAGAAGCAGAGGAAATACCTTCAAATCTCCAGGCTTGCCCTGTGGCTCCTCCAACCCCCAAGGACTTCCCAAGCATCTCCAGATCCAAGCAATGGCCATCCAAGAGCTTCTTACAGGAAAACAACCCTGACTGCCTCGATCTGCAAACTGGACCCCAAAGTCCCCCTGCCCCGAGCCTGGACTGCCCACGGCTGCCCAAAATTGACCCCCCCAAAGCCTCCTGTGATGTGGGTCCTTCTTTCAGGGCTGTTCAGGCAGGGAGACGAGCAAGAGTATAAAATGGCAAGGCACAAACCCCTAGTTTTGCTGTGGCTTTGCCCCTCTCCCTTTCACCCTGTATAAACACAGCCTCCCTCTGGATAAATATGCAACCACGCATCTCTGTGTGCTGGAGCCCAGGGCGAATGCTGAGCTGACAATAGTGGCACTAATGCTAATGAATTCTGATTATTCGGATCGGTCATTAAACTAATAAGCCCATCTCCAAATTAGCGTGGCTGCTTCAGCCAGCGAAAATTTAATCAAATCTGCTTCATTATTTCAGACGTGGTGCACTTGGCGAAAGTGACTGCAGGAAAGGAGAACGGGACCCTCATCTGATAATTTTATCACTTGACTGCCAGACCATGAAAAAATCGGTGTGATGAATTTTTTTTTCTCTGGGGGGTGAGGGTGTGGAGCAGAGGGTGGGTGTGTGTGTGCTCTGGGAGCTGCCTCTCGTGCTCCCTCCTAATTAAACCAACGCCATCCTCTCTTTCCTCTGCCCTGTAACTGTTTGTGTTGTTTCCACATCTTCCCCAACCCCCTTCTGCATCTTGGCTCTCTTCTCTTCCTTCCCCCAGGTCCTGCCGTGCCTCCATCTCGTCCCCTTTGCATGCATGACCAAGGAAGAGCTTTCAGCATCTCAGGCAGAGGTTGGGGAGCCTTTCAGGAGCTGCACAGCGACCCAGGCTCTGCCTTGCCCAACTCCAGCCTCCTCACACGCAGATTTGCCCCCCTTTGCCTGCTCACCCTGATTTTTATCTTAATTTCTGAAGAAAACGAAAGCAGCAAGCATCCCCTGGCAATAAAAGAAACCAAACGACAAACCAAACACAAAAATGACACTTTCCATTTTTCTTCCCTCCCTTGTTTGCAAGGATTGTGAGCATTTTCAATGTGATGGGGAACATCAGGTCCTCTGCCTGCCCACATTTCAGGAGCACGGAGCACACCTAACAAGCAAAGTGGAACAAGGACAAGGAACCACAGACACGAGCACACCCCTCAATGCAAACCCAGAATTACCTTCCCAGGCTGTATTTTGAGGTATTCCTACACAAACCAGACACCTATTTGTTGGTTTCAATGCAACACTTCAGATTTACCTCCGTGTGTCTACCACTACAACTTCTCCCCTTCTTCCTCCTGCAGGTCCATCAGCTCTCTAAGAACAAAAGCAAGCCCACCTAATTATCATAGAGTGATTATCATAGACTCATGGAATGCTTTGGGTTGGAAGGGACCTTAAAGCTCATTTCCTTTCCACCCCCTGCCATGGGCAGGGACACCTTCCACCAGCCCAGGTTGCTCCCATTTTATCCAGCCTGGCCTTGGACACTTCCAGGGATGGGGCAGCCACAGCTTCTCTGCCCAACCTGTGCCAGGGTCTCACCACTCTCACAGCCAAGAATGTCATCCCAATATGGATGTAAAAACCAAACTCCAAAGCCAGAATTTAAATAAATTATTAAAAAAGGGACCAGGCCTCCCCAATGCATGAGCCCCATCAATGTCCAGCCCTGCTCAGTGCTCTTCTCTCCATAACTGAGTTCAGAGAGACAAATCTCACACCTCCAGTACCGGATGGCCCTGCAGGAAATGAAATAGGACAATCCATCTCGTCTGTAGGAATGTCTTAAAGCACTGGCCATCCCAATAGCCAGGAACAGGAAAGGAGCCAAGGGGCTGCACTCCAACAAGGAGCCAACATCCAAAATCAGGGAACACATATGAAGATCCAGCAGGACTTCACTGGCCATGGCACTGAAGGCACCTGGAGATCCTACATTATCTCTAAAGAGACTCAGTCTTCCACTTCTGGCACAGATTTCCTCCCAAAAGTTGGGATTCCCTTCCCATGTGTTCCAGATCTAAACCAGTCACCCAGATACCCTTTATCTGCAAAAGGCAGGCCAGCTCCAAAGGGCTGCTCCTTGATTTCAGTCCTGCCTCTTCCATTCCAAGACAGCAGGAACACTCCTTGAAGAACAGCCTGCTTTTCTCCCATGACTGAATTAGAAATAGAGGCGGTTCTCTTTGACTTGATGGAAGTTCTGTCTAAAATTACATGTGGTGGGTTGTGGGCCAAGGAAACCTTAGCTGTGAGACATCCTAGCCTGACAAGGTCTCTGCAGGGCTGAAGCGTGGAGGTGCACGAGACTGAGCTGCAACACAAATCCTTCCAGCTGAAATCAGACACTGAAGATAAAGTTGACTGGCAGCCCACCAGGCTGTCAACAGCATCAAACCCAACTGTAGAGATGCCTTCCAAGAGAGGTCCCAGCATGCTGTCCTGCCATCAAGCACACGAGCTCTACATGCTCACAGGAAAGCAGAAGGAGAGGCTTTACATCCAATGCCATCAGTTCAATGAGGCAAACAAAACATATGCTCTCTGGGTGGAATCTCTAGGAATCTCATAGTTGACATATAAATCTGTTTGCTGCTCTGTGTGTGACATTTTCCACTTTGCTAAAGTATTCTTCTTCTCCCCTTCCATCACCTGCTGCTCCCATCTCCCTACCCACCAAAGGGTCAGGTATCTCACCTAAATGCTCTTGGATTTTGCACAGTGTTCCAAATAGACTGGTCTTATCCCAAAGAACAGGCAGGGCTCTCAGACAGGACCTCCCTGCAGGCTCCTCTCCCCGTGCTGAAGTGGTTCAGAGCAGTTCTGCTCCTCCTCCTCCTCCTCGCTGCCCTCAGAGCTCACTTATTCAGGAAGACAGTCTAATTTCTGAGCTGGAGAACTGCAAAGCTAAAAGACAATTAGCCTGTCTGAGGCTTTCCAGGATAACAGGAGTGGAAGTGGGATGCTGTGAGGGGTAGTTTTAGCAATTAGGCAGCTCTTCCTTTCAACATTCAGGCTGATTTCGTTGATTACACTCAGAGAAGGTTCTTTGCTGCCCTACATAAGAAAGGAGCAGAGGATACCCGTGTCAGGGGTATCTGAGGATCTGTGCTCTGCTCCCCCAGAGAGGAAAGTTTAGAGATACAGGGAAATGCAAGAGCAAATTCAGAGAATAAACTGTGCAAAACACAGTTCAAAAGTTACTGGGAAATACTGCTGTGGGAACGAGGGAGCCAGAGCGAACAGGAGCCAGCAGCTCACAGGCCAGAGAGGAGAATCAGGCCCTGCTGCTTGCTTTGAGGAGCTCCATCAGGACATTTATAAGGGGGGAATTGCCCTTCTGTTCAATGGTACTGAATGATTGTGAGCAGGGTTTGGAAAAGTCCAAGATGTAGCAAAATAACATGAAGAACCTTCTGAGTGCAAAGCACCAATAGGAAGGAGAACCTGTCATTTAGGAAGAGATTCTTCTGTCACCAAGGTCTTTCCAAGACCTTATGCACTCTGCTCTCCAAAAAAATGAAAAGAGCATAAAACCCCTGGAATTAGAGCTCACAAAACACCTGGAATGAGAATTAACCCCTCTGCCCTTCAGTGAGGTGACAGCAGAGGTGCAAGTCCTCAGCAGCGTGCCAAATACAGATGTAACACAGATTTTTAGCCATTAGAGGGACCAAAAAGTGGACAATTTGAAATAAAGCTCAAGAACTGAAGCAGCCTTGCTCAGCTCTTACCCCCCATTCCCACCTTCCCATGAGAGCCACGTCAGAAACACCCAGAGAACCCCCCCGAGAGCCACGAGCACGGCAAGGCATTTTGGAGAACATTTATAAAAACCTCCCCAGTATCCTCTCCACCCAACACTGCAGGGATGATTCCTCTCCACCCAACACTGCAGGAAAGGTTCCTCTCCCCCCAACACTGCAGCAAGGATTCCTCTCCACCCAACACTGCAGGAATGACTCCTCTCCACCCAACACTGCAGGAATGGTTCCTCTCCACCCAACACTGCAGGAATGATTCCTCTCCACCCAACATTGCAGGAATGATTCCTTCCCCTTCCTGCCCAGGAATCAGTGCCAGCCACAACACAGGTATCCCCACACACACACTCACACACAACAAAGGTTCAGGCTCTCGTGTCCTATCGCCTCGAGCAGGACGGGACATTTAGATCGTCCTCGGAGAGGGCCAGGGAGACCTTTACAAAGTGACACACTCGTGGGGAGCCCTGCGATTCAAAGAGACAGGTACTGCGGTGGCCTCCTCAACTCTGCCAGACAAAGCTCCTCGGCAGCCGTGCCCCAGCCCCTGGCGGGCGAGGCCCTGCCATGGCTCGGTGTCAGCACTCATTAGCTGGAGCCTGGCACGTCATCCATTTGCCATTTGTGAGGCCAAACATGCCAACATTGGTAATCTAATCTTTGGCCGGCGACGGCCCCTTCCAGGTTAAACGTATTAAAGGAGCGCAGGGGAGCGGGCTCGTTTCCCAGGCTGTGACCTGCAGCTCTCCACCATGGCCTGACCCCCCTTGCCAAGGCCTGCCCCTGGAGATTGCCGGGGTCAGGACCTCCCCAGCATGGAGCTGAGTAAAACACTAACAGAGAGGCAGGAGAGGATATTGGAAACATATTCCGGAGGCCTCCGCGCTTTGGAAATCCGAGAAGAACACGAGGCGTTAAGTTGGAGCTTTCACTGCTGGGTTGTGTCTCTGGGTGTGCATGTGTGTGTTTTTGGCAAAACGTGTTTCAACAAGGATTTGATAAAGATATCAGCGAGATGAGGTTGAGGGGTTTTAATGCAGCCAAAAACAGGGCTCGGCTCAGGGGAGAACCCATGGCACAAGACACCCTGACCCACAGCTCGGGTTGGGAAGAGGGATGCTCTGCTTTTTAGGGGAATGTTTTAGGTATCTCAAACACATCTTCTCCAGAAAAACAAAAAATCACTTCAATCTGCCATAGGTCCCTACGTATTCAGAGCTAACAGCACTGCTCAGTGCCCTGGAGGGAGGGGATGCTCCTGGGAATCCTGAAAAATGAGCACCAAAACAGCCCTCAGGATTCCCAAAGAGTCATTTTTTCCCCCCCTAAAGAAAAGGGAACTCTCCTGCCCTCCTACACCACATGGCTGGGTGTGTGAGACCCCTTGGAGCTCTGTCTGGGGCACAGGAGCAGACTGGGCTCCCTAATGAGATAATTTCCCTAAAATTAGGGGGAAGAAAAGGGCTCAAGGCTTCAACACGACGGAAGGGGCAGCACTGAAGGCCAGCCAGGCTCTGCAGCAGCTCAGCTGCACATCACACATGAAGGCACTTAGGAAACATTTCCTAGAAAGTTCCCTTGCTCTGAAAATACTCAGGATTTTCTACAAATGACCCAAAATAAGAGAAATGTCTCTGGCTTCAGTCCACTACAGCAGCCAGGATTGTGTTGGTTCCCAAAAAGCTCATGGACACAAGCTGCCCATTCTCATTATTATCAGTGGGTTTATTTGCATGTTGCTCTCCAAAGATTAGCCTGGGACACACACACATCCTCTGCCCTGACAACATCCCTTCACTTGAGGGAAAATTCATACTCACACTGAGAAAAAAGATAAGTTTGCAGTGACCATCCTGAAGGAAAGGCAACGTACACGATGGAAAATATTTATTTCCAGGGTCTCAGGACAAGATACTATTTGTGTGCTGGGATCGGTTCTTTCCTCTGGGAAAGAAATGTTAATCAAGCTGAAATATTTGTGGTAAAATGTAGCCTGTTCCAGGACACTGAGAGTTCCCAGATGCTCACTCAGAAAACCAAGCCCTGCTTTGTAGTTTGCTTGGTGCTAATGGATATTTTTTATCAGTTCTTTCTCTGGTGCTAATTCATTCAGCTTCAAATAGGCTGCTGACACCAGCCAGGGGGGTGGGAAACAGACCCAAAGGTGGGACCAGGGTGGGCAGGGAGAGCCATCAGGGCACTGGGTTGTGCTGCCAACTCGGTGCTACACACACACACAACCTGACACCCCAAAGAAGGCATTTAATGCCACTGATGCTGAGTGGAACAGACAGGGCAGAGCAGCTGCGAGCAAACTTCACTTGCTCTAATCCTGGGCTCCTGCTTAACATCCCCTTTAAGAGCAGAAAGGGCTGGGGGAGATGTCTATGATCTGTCTGAAGAGATGACAGGCAGGACAGAGGCTCTGGGGGGTTGCTAAAGGACACTGACTGTGGGCACTGAAACACAAGTGCCATCCCACTCACCAGTTATCCCTGGCATCACACTCTGGGAGCTCAGGCATCCAAAAATCACTGCATGGCTTCGATTCCCACTGTTCTGGCCTGCCCTCCCAAATATCAGTGTTAGGAGAACAAGGCTTTTCCAAGGAGATCATCCCAGGATACCAAAAGCCACACAAAACAGGCTCTGAGTTTGCACTTTCTGATCCAGGTTTAGAAGCAGAAAAGACCAAACTGTGTCAAAAAGCACTTTACCCCACCTTTTTTTTTTCACTTGCCTAAAATTCACAATAAAACCTCATGGCAGAAGAGCCTGTTTTACACCCCTCAGACACATCACCAGGTGCCCTGAGGAAGCTCCCCTTCCCCCCTGGCAGTGCCACCAAGCCCAGGAGCTGCAGGAAGCCCCTGGGTGACCTGGGGGGCTCAGCAGAAAAGCTCCAAAGCCACAACCCCCCCAGGACAGCTCCTTCCTCGACTCTGCAATCTGGCAAACACTTGCCTTGTTCACATTCCCTTCAAATGACCTGCAAGGTCTGGCTACAGAGTTTACCTCTCCCCTAGATTTTATTTCTCCCCCAGAAAGAGAAGTTAAGTGAGTTCAGGAAATGTTGGGTTTTTATGTTGGACACGGCTCCGTTTCCCCGTTTACTACGGGAATTCTCGAGGCAAAGCCAGAGCTGTATTTATAAATATGTTTTCTGTACTGAATTCGATGGGATAACTCAACACTTCCTGGGCTGGCTCAAGTCCATCCTCCAAAATATCATTTTCCTTGTGGCTCTCCCGGTTTGAGTCTTTCTGCTTTGTTTCTGTTTTCCAATTGCCAAGGGTGAAACACCCTGAAACCTGAACCAGACCCAGTGGTGTCAAACAGGTTTGGTATCAGATTTGTCAAAGATTACTGAAATTAGTGTTTACTGACTGCTGTGCATTTTGGATCAGGCCCTTGAACTGGGGATGCTTTTTTCCAAAGGAAGCTGTTTCGGGTTCTTTACTGCTGGTAGGAAACAGAAGGGGAGCTGCAGTGGTGAATTATGGGCATGACATTACCCCTGGGACCCCAAAAAAGAAATCCTATTAAAGAGAGTCCTTGTGATCTCATCGCTGTGTATTTCATGACTCTTCAAGAGGCTCTGCTAAAGTCATTCCCAGAAAATTTCCCCTGGAAAGGCTCAGGGGAGAAAGGGGCTGGATCACCACTTGGTCTGTTTAGCATTTACTGCCTCTGAAAGCAAGAGGGGTTTTTTTTCCCCCTCCAAGCAGCACCACTGTCTAAAGAAGCCTGGAGATTCCTGGAGGGCAAGGCAACCCCAAAAATGCAGGATGCAATATTGCAATATTTCACAGCCCTCTCCTCCATGGGCAGCCTCGGGGCACTGTGCACCTCCACATTTCACATGCTCACTGCTGACACTGCCCACTAAACCCAACTGTGTTTAATGCACGTATCCCACAGTCTCAGGGTGAGCAAGGACACAGCCCAGAAATGCCTGACATCTGAAATAATCAGAACAACCCTAAGACAAGGGCCAGAGAGAGCCATCTCTAAGGTATGGCCAGTATTTACAGAGGAATCCCAAACCAATGCACTCCCTGACCATTAATGCAGGGATTTTAATAAAGTTCTCCTCTCCAAAGGGTTCCTTGGAGAAGAAGTGCTCAGAGCTGCCCTGGTCCCTCTGCATGTTTGCTGCCCATGACACACCCTGGGTACTGACCACATTCCTTCAGCAACTGTAGGGAATTCATTCTTGCAAAGATGGATCTGCAGTCACTCATCCTTTCTCACCTCATCATCTTCTCTCACCCTTTTTCAGCACATGAGTCAGGATAAAGTCAGAGTTTTAAAAGCACTCAACTTCTTGCACAGCCAAATTCAAATCCAGGGCACTCCCAGATGCTGCAGCTGGAAACAGTGGGGGGAAGAAGGAACAACCTGAGCCCACCCCAAAGCTCCTTTGGAGGCTCCTTTTCAAATCCACAAACCCAGTACATGCAATAAAGGACAGGCTGGTGGGTTGGACCCCCCAAATTTAAACAAGTAGCCAAGGATAAGTCTCAGGGACACAGTAAGATGTGTCAGGATGAAAAAGTAAAGAGCTTTTCCAAAGCAGTGAGCTCATTCCATCCCCAACTGCTGTATCTTGATGAGAACCCAGCAGAGAAGTCTCAATTTGATTGAGCTTTGGATTCTATCAGATGAACAAAAAGAAAACTGTACACACCAAGAAAAAATGTGTAAGGTTTAAGATTATTTCTAAAGAATGCAATGTGATAACATCAGCACTATGTGTAGGAGCCACCCAAAAGCTGCAGCTTTCCAGACTGACACCAGCACAGGGGTGGGAGTTATTTCCCACAGCTACAAAGGTGAGAGCCAAGAGAAGCTTTTTTGGCTGCTCACACCTGTTTCTAGAGCTGGAGGTGAAGTCCCCATTAGAAATAGCTCCATTTCCTCTACACATTAAAAGAACATGGTACCTGTCATGGGATTGTGTTTTTGTCAATGCTTCACACTATTAATATCAAAGTATCAGACATAAATAACTTCCCTTAAAAGTTCCCTTGCCTCTCCAGTTGGGATTCCAGGTCACACAATATCTCTGCAAACACAACCAGTCAACCAGGAAAACAGAGGGAACTTCTTCTTTCGGATATTTTCAAGACACAAGCAAATTTCTTTTTTTTTTAATATAAAAGAAACAGAGAACACTGGGAGGCTTTCACTATGAGAGCAACCTCAAAAACACCCCGACCAGCCAAACAAACAAAAATAAAAATGAAGGGGAAGTCTCTTGCAAGTTGTTTCGACCACAGGTGTGCTTCCTGGCTGTCTGCACTAAGTCACCACCATAAAACTCCTCTTTTCATGGAATAAGCACCAGTTCTCTACAAACTGACTCAGACTCTGTCCTGGATTTCAGCTCCATCACCACCCTCTGCATGGATGAGGCAGCACCACAGAAAGGGGACAGGAATTCTCCCTTCACTTGAAAATCACCCTTTCTCTGTAATGTAAAAGAAATGAAAAGGGAGAAAACCGAGTGTTTCATGTTGGCAAATACAGAGCAAGGTCTAAAATACATTCAGAGCAATAAAATCAGATGCAGCTTTAACTCTGGAATTGTTGGTTTCCTAACTGGATCCAGCTCCTACAGGATTTTGCCCTGTGGCTGCCATGCAGTGCCCGGACCCCTCCAAACATCCCTCCCACAGCCATTTGTGTGAACCATCAGGGCCAGGAAAATGAGGCTTTATCCCTTCCTTGGGATTTCTTCCCTTCTTTTCCTCTTTTTTCTTCAGAGCAGACACATTTCTCAGTGCTGCCAGTCTCAGGGGCAAACACAGGGGGGGAAAAAAAGGGAAATATTACAGTTCACTGGGGTTATAGAGTCCCAACAGAACAAAATAAGCCTGGGCTGCTCCATCTGAGAATTGTCTAAAGGGTTTTCCCCTCCTCTAATCTGTTCCTTCCGCTGAGAGCGCTCCAAACGTGAGCTTTGCCTGCAGCTCCCTTCCCATCCCATCAGGAGAGCCCATCCATCCCAAATTCCTCCTTGATATATGGCAAAGAGCCGCCTCCCATTTCCAGGCACCACCTTCACCCTGTGCTCACTGGAAGCCCTTCTGAAGATGCCCCATATTTCTTTCCCCAGGCTGGGGACAAAGCAGGGCAGCTCCCAGCACTGAACTTTCAGGGGGATTGAAGAACTGGCTCTAAATTTCCATGCCCTGATGGAAAGGGGCAGTAAATCACTTGCCAGACATCCCTGAGGCAGCTGGGAGAGCTGAGGAAGGGGGGGTTCTTATCAGCAGCAAAAGGTACAGAGTATTAGGCTGAGAAGTGAGGCAAAGGAGGGTGAGGAGGGAGATAAATGGGCAATTTCATCTGTCCAGAACACCCTGTGAAAATGCCATGCTTTAGGGGTGCAGGTACTGGGCAGAGGAAGAAGAGGGAGGAATCCCTCTAATTTTATAGACAATTTCTGCCAAGGCTGCCTCACTGTACACCCATTTGCCTCTCCCAGAAAACACAGCCAGATGTAACCACTGCTCTTCCTATTTTCAGAGGGGAAGGCACAGAGAAATTTGGGGTTCAGTCATTGCAGGGTGAGGAGTGTGATACCCTTGGCATTATTTCAGCACAGTTCAGACTCTTGTCACTCCTGTACATTTTTTCCCAACGTGGCAGGGATTTTCCCAAACTCCCAGTGCTGGGACTGACCCCACGATCCTCTATCCAAAGAGATTAGACGTTTATTCCAGCCCATCTTCCTGTCACTTTGGCACTACTGAGGTGCAGAAAGTCTCTTATTCCCTGGAAGAAAACCCCCCCAACAGCTCCAGTGCCCAGATTCCCTGCTGGAAGGAGCCTGGAGTGAGGCACAAGGAGCCCAAGCCAAGCAGGACCTGAAGCAGCAGATCCCAAGCCCCAGATGTGACGAATGGGATCCCAAACGCTGTTTCATTTCAGCTTCACATCCTTTCTTCTTCCAGCCACTCCTGCTCACAGCTGGGCTTATTAGAAACAGTCAAGAGGGTTTATTTAAAAAAAATATATATACCTGGAAAAAGGCACTGCGTTGCTTGCTTTGTTTCCTTCACAGAATGGCCATGCCTTAAAGGATTACAATCACAATTCTCAGAGTCGTTGCCATCCCATTCCAATTAAAACATCGTTACAAAATGTTCATTTTGTCATTCTTTGTTTTCCCAAGAAGGGCAACACAGTTTTGCCCACAACACACATCCAACATCCGTGTTTGTACAAGAAACACAATCCATCCTTCTTGAGCTGTAATAATTCTGCAATATGGCAAATATTGCAAATATTGAAACACTTTACAATTTGGGAACACATCCATTTGTTAATTTATTATTTAAAATTAGTCAAGCAATTTTTATAACCCTTTTCATGACCTCTAGCTAACAAATGACTTGTTACTAACCCTTCAAACTTTCCACACAATTAAAAAATGATTAACAACTGACGAATGGGCTACAATTGAAGAAATTAGGTTGCAATTAAGAAGACATTTAAATGAATGTTTCAAACTCCTTGGATTATAATTAGAACCAGATCGACGACGAAGGTCACTCTCGAGTGGTGCTCTCGTGGCATCAGAGATAATTCAGCCAGTGAAGCTGAATTTTGTGGTCAACTCTCTTGGCACAGGACTGGAACCCTCCTCAAAGGATTAACCACACCAGCCAAAGCCTGAGCTTAAAACTGAGCCCAGCCCTCGGCCTTTAAGCTGAGTCTTGTCTGTGTGGACTTTCCAGGAGCAAAACCACTGGTGGGCCCATCCAAATTTCCCCCATACAAGTCAGGGTTTCCAAACTTTCCAAGGGTTTGGGCACCAATTCCAAATGGCTTCAGGCAGTTTGGAAAAATCTCAGTCAAGAGTTCCTACTTAACCAATTTCTCACATGAAAAGCTGTCCCTCACTTTAAAAACAAATTACCATCTTTATTCAGTTTATCATGCACAGAAACTGCTCGACACTAAAGCACTAAATTCAAGACAAAAGAAGGTCAAGATTCATGTGACAAACGTCTGGGCTCACACAAGACACTCACCCTTCCTCACACCAAGATAAACCCAACAGTTTTGATTATTCTCTTTTAAAAAGTAACCAGCACTGGTGGAGATGGGCTGTGGATGTTCCACCTGGCCCATTGCACTGACCAAAGCTCTGCCTTTCCCTGCTCTCACATTTCCATCCCGAGTGCTTCTCCCTCCTCAGCCCCAGAAGAAATTCCACCACACTTGAAATCCAATTGTTACCTCAAAAGGCTTCGCCTGCTGTGAATCCGCTCCATTCTGCTGCTCTGGGGGACAAGTCGTGCCTTTCCTGGGCCTTTTGCCCAGTTCCCAGCACCCAGCAGGAGGATACAGCCCCCAAAGGGGTTGTACTGGAGCAGCTTTAAGGAGGACTAAGCTGTTGGCCATGCTGACACCTCTCCAGCTGGAGGGGGTAGCTCTGCACACCAAAATACAGCAGCTTCCAACCCCAATTTGGGGCAAACAGTGACATCCTTGTGCACCATCAGTCACCTCACCAGTTATCAAAGCCCCCAGGAAGGATAATGCAAGGGGAATTTTCCAGTAATCAGAGCTTGTGCTTTCACCTTCTTGGCACCTCAGCTAGAGC
>VZUH01004110.1:23083-35156 GCA_013401175.1 Xiphorhynchus elegans | reverse complement strand
AGTAATCAGAGCTTGTGCTTTCACCTTCTTGGCACCTCAGCTAGAGCTGAGGGAACACCAGCAGAGCCCGCACTGCAAGAGGTGGCTGACCAGGGGAACCCATGGCCCCATAGCTGCCTTTCCAGAGCCTCTGCTAAAGATTTCATCCTTGCAGTTCATTTCCTGTCCCTTTTTGGTTTTCAGGACACAGGCTGGAGGCTCTTTCTTCCTTTCAAAGCTCCTAAGACTAAAACATTCCTTAGCTCAATGACTTTGTCTGCTCAGAGAGGAGCCAAGTGTTAAGGTGGGCAGATTTCCAGCCTGTGCTGGAGCTGCACACCTGAGACCTCACCTGGCAGGGGAGGCTGCCTGGATGTGTCCAAAACTGAGGCTGGAATATTCATGGGATGTATCAAGGGAACTCTATAGCTTTCCCTGCATGGAGCTCAGTGATATCAGCCCCAGATGGCATCCTCGGGCTTGTTCCACAAAACTGGAGCAACATTCATCTCAGCTCAGGGGGTTTGGCCCTGAACAGGAAGATTTACAGAGTTCAAGCAACAGGGAAAGTTATAGGAAGGGGCTGCAAGCCAGGCTGAGGCTTGATTTGGGGGAGCTGAACCTTCAAATGGTTTACAGTGAATTAGCACAATTTCCAGGGAAAGGGAAACCAGTCAGGATAGCAATAATTATGGATGAATTAATTAGAGAAAGCATAAAGATACTCTGCTGGACAGAAGGAGATGAGAAACTCTGGAACTCTGTGTTGTCCCAGACCTCTTATAAATAGCATCACCAGCCCTTCCCTTCCCAGAGATTTCCATATTCATCAAATTGCCTATTAAATTGCAAAGGGTAGCTGGGAAAACAAACCAACATGACCCTTTGAGACCAAAGCCAGTGCTGATGTAAAGCCCATGGAGAGGTTCCAGCTTGCACCAGGCCTGCCTGAGCTCCCACCATCCCCTGTCCCTTCTGATGTCAAGTTGATGGATTACAAGTTCCTAATGCAGGACTGATGCATTATGACATCCTAATGTTGGGACGATTGATTGGGACTCTTTTTTTAAGTATGGCTTACTAGGCAATTATTGACACCATGCGTGCATTAGGGCTCTAATTCAGCACAAAGGGGCTGACAGGCCAGGGCTGGGGGAAAAGATTAACCTATTCCAAATTTTATAGAGCAGGGCGAGACGGGGCTTGTTCTGGGACACGGCCACCCTCTCATTACAGGCCTTCAGAGACAGCAAAAACTAACCAGCTTATGCCACGTCTCGAAGAAAATTGCTTTATCCCTTCACCTCTAAGTGGATTCAGACGCTGCCAGTTGACTTGGGAGGGCTTTGGGGTCAGTGCACACACGCCAGAACAGGAGAGGGGGAACAACCAAGGAAAGGAAGGAGAGAGGGGAAAGGCAGCGCTGTCAGCTCCTACCCTGCAACATCTGGGAGTGATGGGAGTGCAGGGCTGGGAGAGGGGAGGGGCAGGGAGAAGGGGATGCTTGTAAGAGTGACAAACAAGGCTAAGGGGACCTGTGTGCTCTCCAGTGTCACCGGGGGAGCAGACAGGAGACGGGGGAGTGAGGAAGAGAGGAGGTCACGGCCGGAATCCCCCGAGCCAGTGGACAATCAAATGGTTGCAGCTGGGCTAGGAAATGGCAGTGCAGTTGTGGAGCACATCTGGCTCCCTCCGTGGGGCCACCTGCTTTTAATCAGCCTGGGATCACCTTTGAAAAACAGACCTTAATCACAGGCCTAGTCCAGCAATAGTGTTACATCCAGACTCCTCTCCGGGGGAGCAGAGGGCAGGAAGGGGAGGAGGGGGAAGATGAGTTTAAAAAAGAAAAAAAAAGGATGTTTCTTCTGTGTTTTGCTCAGTCAAGCCTGGAATTTTGTCAATGGATTCCTCTTGGTCAGGTTAAAAGGAGTCACTTTTGATTTTCTGCCTCTTTGCATTTGATTCCTGCTTATCTTACACCTCCCTGATTGTTATTTCCACAGGTTATGTGTGTGTGGTTGTTAAAGAGCACAGCAAGTAGAGAAGAAGCTCTTTAAGGAGTCACTGCCTTTCCATCCAACCTCCTCCCACCACAGAAAGGGACTTTGGATTAAAAGGTCTTACACCTTTCCTGGATGTCTTCAGGAACCCAGCCAGGGGTGCCATGAGGACAAGCCTGCCCAAACAGCATCATCCTTCACCTCAATGGTCAACACAAAGTCTGCTCAATCCAACTTTCCTTCCAACACTTTTTCAGGAAAAACTCTCCAGCACAGAGTAACCACCCCTGGGAACACCTCACATGTTTTATCTATCAAAGCTTTCTCTCCCAGATTAATTAAAATCAATCAACACATTTTGATCTGAAATATGTTGGGGGGGGCAGAGGGAAGATGTGCTGATCTGATCTTGGACATGGTAGAGCTTGAAAAGTCCAAAAGCAGTTCAGCTGCTGAAAACTATCCCATCATTTGCTCTTCCAGTGTAGTCTGGAACCAGCCCATGGCAGTGTCTAAGGCAAAACCCCAAAGAACAAAACCTCAGCCCTCTGCATCCTCCCTGTCTTTGCTCCTCACATTTCATCTCTGTCACTTCTCCTCTCTAGAAAAGCAGCATCTGGGCAGCCTGTGACAGAGGCCACGAGAACCTTGGGCACAGCAGGAAAGGAACACACACTGTTTCTCCATAATCCTTTTCCAGAGTGGTTTGAGTGTGTCAGATGGAGGTAGCAGACATCAGACATCAGGCTCAGACTTACAAAGGCTGCATTTCTGTACCCAGAGCACTGTTAAATGATGGAACTCAGTACCATAAGATGGGACAGAACCCAAGAGTTCAATCAGACACACGTGAGGGTGAGGGACAAAAAGAGAGAGAGAGGCAGGAACCAAGCTTGAAACTAAAGCATCCAAGGGGCAGAGACAAAGGGATGCCACAGTGTCCACAACCAAAACTCAACCTTTGAGTCCTTGCTGAGGAGTTGCTGGAGCAACAGCAGGTTCATAAAGCCAAGGGCTCAGCCTGATTTCTCTCCCTTCACTCAGAGAGGAAACATTAAGTTACTCCCAAGTGACTCTTGCTTGAGGAATGAGATGATCTTTAAGGTCCCTTCGAACACAAACCCTTCTCTGACTGCAGGAAAAAGGAAGAGAGAAGTGCAGAAGAAGATTCCTGGGCTCCCAGATGTTCTCACAAACACAAACCCTCAGCTCAGCTCCTCACAGGCCACTCTGCACTTCAGGACCAGAGATCCAAGTGTGCCTGGAGACACCACCTGACAAGACTTCACACCTTCTGGTAATGCAAAGGAAGCCTCAACCCTTCAGCCCTACTTATCAAGCCCTTCAGATAACCAACCCTTCTGTTAGAGTTAAGATCAGCTCATGGATAATCTGCTGTGCATGTGGATCATTTTCTCCCAGATCCTGGGCTTAGATTCCCTGCAAAGCTTCGGCTCCCTCACACTCTTGTCGTGCTGCAAAGGAGCTTTAAACTCAGCTTAACCACACCGACCACAAGTTGGTTTATATCTCGCTAGAAAAATGACTTAATTTCCGGTGCAATCTTGTCCAGGAGCTCCAACAGCAACAGCGTCACTATTGTAATAGAATCTGGAAGTATTATAATAAAAATAAACATAGTCAAAGAGCGTTTCACAAATGTTAATTATTACTAGGGGAGAAAATCCTGTCAGACAGGTATGTGATAGTAATAGTTATCTTATTTTACAGGCAGAGAAACTGAGCCAGAGATTAAGAAGTTAAGTGACTTGCCCAAGGCCATGAAGAGAAGCAAAGTGAGAACAAGGACTAATAAGCAGGAATTCCCAGCAGCCCTGCAGGCTACAAGGCCCTTCTCTAGCCACCTTTTTCACAATTCCCAAATCAGTCCCACTTGATTCCAGTGGCTTCGGAAGAGATTTTCTGATAAGGAGAAAAAGACTTTAAAGAGTTATCTTGATTTTTAGCAGGTTGGCGTGGGAGTAGCATAAGGGCATCCAAAACATCTCGATGCAGCCAAGAGAAAATAATCTGGTTTCTCAGTACCTGTCTAAAGCAAAGCCCTAGAAACAGCCCGGGAAAGGACAGGATGTTTCAGCAGCCAGAGCATCACGGCAGTGTTTTTCCCTCTCCTAAAGGTCTCTCCCATCCCAGCAGCTTTTGCACTGCGAAACGACGGGAAGGGAAGGCAGAGACTGCTCCCGTGGCTTGGAAAGACAAGGCTCGCTGTGCCACCTGCAGGGCTGGCTGGAAAAGATGCCTCTCGGAGGGATTAGCCACTGTTTCCATGCAGGAAGGAGCAGCTTCCCGGGCAGCAAGAGCAGAAAATGGGCCATAGAACCATCCTGTCTCCTGCCATTGGGTGCTCTCACTCCATCCCTACCTGGCAAATTTATGTTCGGTTGAATGGGGGAAACTAAAAACCCCAAAACACAAATGAGAATCAAACCAGAGTTATGCAGTTCACACACAAGTTCCATGGAGCATCTCCCACCTGGATCTATCTCTGTCCCCCCTGCACTGAGCTGCAGTTCTTTGCCAAGACTCTCTCATTGAGTTTTACTTCTGATTTAATGCAATTATCGCCCCACAATTAGTTGCTAATATTTCTTCAAATGCACATTTTTAACCAGAGTTTGCTGGAGCAAAAGACCTGAACCAAGGGGTTCAGGAGCTGGCCTAAATATGGACCTAAAGCCAAGCTAGTGATGCCTAAAATTCCTGGGAAAAGGCTCAAAACAACCTTAGTGGAGATAGATAAAGAAGGATCTGTATTTAGAAGCTTCTGGGTGCACACCAGAAGGATGCTTCCAAATAAAGGTACCTCTCTGTCTACCTCCACTAATGTGGTTTTGAGAGTCTTGCCCAGGACGTTTAGGCATCACTAGGAAGTTTCTCAGGAAGGTTAAAACACGGTTTTCATTTTGGCTGAGGCCTTCTTCACCTTCTCTCTTGGCTGGGAGGACCTACAGTGAGGACAGCAGCAGTCAGGAGCTCAAAGATCTGTCAGGTCCTTGTGCCTCTGCTCCTGGTGATCTGGGCTGGACAGGCAGGCCAGAATAATGAAGTCCTCTTCATTTGATCCTCCTGCCAACAAACACTTATTCCCCACCACGCTTTAAATGTCCCAGGAGATGGGGGGCTCTACCACTTTCACTAAAAAAACAGGAGAGATTCGGCCCCTGGGGAGGCTTTTTTGTTGTGTTGGGTTTCAGTGAGAGGCTGGAGGTGTCGAGCAGTGATTGATTATTGTTTGTATTGTGGTAGCACCTACAGGCACCTGGTGAAACTGCAGAGCTGCTCTGGGAGGTGCTGCTGAGCCCCAACTCCCTGCACGGAGGGCACCCAGCCCAGCCCAGGTGAGCAGGGCAAACACCTTGCCCTAAACCCCACTCAGCTCCTGCAGTCCCACCTGGGCACCACAGCCAGAGGAGCACCCAGGTGACCTCAGCAGCCCCACGGGAGGTGTTCTGGTGCAATAATTACTCTGCAAAGGGAAAGAATAATCCCAGAACAACTTGTCCTCAGCAGCAGAAGGCATGTGCACCAGGTTAAAGCTCCACTGGAGGGTTTTCCCTCAAGCCATGGGGAAACAGGGACATTCTGAGGCCAGCACCAGAAAAATGAAGGAGAATAAAGCCTCAAAGGCTAAGCCACCAGAGGAGGTTGCAGCAGGTGGTAGATCATGAGATCTTCTTGCATTTCAATTCAATTCTTCCCTTCCAGCTTTAAACAAATCCTCTCCTTAGGACACCAACCCACTGGTTCTCAGAGGAGGTTTGCTCTGAGAAGGAGCATCTGGACTGAACCATCATCCCAGAGTTCAAACAAATCATTTGTTGACTCCTCAGGTAGTGAGGGGGACACAGGTATTAAATCAAGGTTAACACCTTCATTCAAGCAGGCTCCCCACTCCTTTGGGGAATGGCACAAACAGAACCCAAGATCCCTCTGATCCCATGACTTTCTTCCTTCCCCACTCAACTCTCACAGCCAGCAGAGCACAGAAATACAGCTCAGAAGAGTAAAAAAAGAAATTACTAGACTCTGGTGTCTGTCACTCTGATGGATGGTTAAAACAGAAGCTAAAACTTGAGATGCATAAATAACTGATTTTGTATTTGCTTGTATTATAGAAAAATGAAGGAAGGGAGATTAGTTGGGCGGCAACCCAAAACAAACACTGTTTTTTCAGATTTCTTTTTTTTCCAGTGAACTGGAAAACAGAACCTAGTAACATTTTGGCCTCAAAATGAACATTTCATTTGACCCAAGGAAAACTACTTAAAAATAACACTGAAGTTAATTTCTAAGTTTCTCATTTGGAACGAAAATACTGAGCTGCTTTTTTTCCCTCCCAGTGTCCAAGTGTTCTGACTAGTTTCTAACACCTGTAGCAGGGCACATTGTCTCTGCTTTAACCAGTGCATTTCAGCACCTGATTTTGAGATACTTCATTTGATCAAAATCTGTATTTCCTCTGTGGGAAAAGAAAAGAACAGAAGAGCTTTTGGGCAACAAGTGACTGATTGCACTTGCCTTCCTGGCTGCTGGCACAGCCCTGCCCTGGGGAGCACAGAAGGCACATCCCAAAGATCTTCTTTTCCCAAGGAATTATCCATAAATTCACTGACTCTACATTCCTACAGCCCAAAGAGCTCCCTGGGCTGCCCCGATGGCACCACACTGGACTCGCCTGCCAAGGGGTGGCACAGCCTGGGTATAGCTTTGCTGGCACAGAACCCCACAGGCTACACCCCAAGGGTTCTAATCATGAGGTCCCCCTAAGCATGAAAAAGTATCTTTCAAAGCAAGGAAACCCAGCGAACATGAAGATCCCATCAATAAAGTTCCAATTCTTGTGTCAGCATTAGGTTGGTCTGGAGAGGACACTGAGGCTGAATTTAACCTGAAAGTCAGAGCAGCACAGAATGGGGGCAAAATGCTGCTTTGACCCCCAGTGTCTCCTCTCCTGTGATTCAGAAGCATCCTGGGAGAAAGCCCTTGGTCCCACCACCACTTGGATCCTCCCATCCCATTCCTGAGCTCTGTTTATGAGGCTGAGAAAAGCTCTCAAGGAACCCCCCATAATCCATGGGCTGGCTAAAATATCCACGAGAGCCCTCCTGAGTCACGAAGATGACAAATGTGTATCCAGCGAGGACTGTTCTGCACTCCTTGAGTTTCAGCAACTCCAAATGAACTTTCAGAGCGTCGTGACCCTGCGAAGCCAAATCCTGCATCCCTCGGGAGCATCTCATTCCTTTCTCTCTCCCCCCCCCCCCAAATAAAGCTGGTGCTACGTGCGTCATTGTGACACACAGCCTGGAGGAAGTGATGGGAAGAGGGATAGGTTTTCCTCCTCCTAAAGCCCCGGCTGTGTCCCCGCAGCACGAGGGCCCTCATTCCCACAGTACCAGGCGGGGAACCCGAGCAGCCGTGACCAATGTGCTGTCGGATTAGCGTGGCTGGGGACACTGTCAGCAGCTCTGCTGGGCTCTTTAAGGGAACAGCCTGCTGAGAGTCACAACAAGGCTTGTGTTTGGGGGGCACAGAGGTCTCACCCAGCACATTAAACGGAGCTACAGTGAATTTGGGGATTCCTGAAATTGGGAAATCCTGAAATCCTCGCGGGGACTGGCCCAAACGGCGTGTGCTGGAGGCAGGGGAAAAGCCACCTGCTCCACAGAGCACCAACACCCACCTGTGACCAAGGAGCATCAGAGGCTGGGGCTGCAAAGCTGCTGCTCAGCTTCTGCATGGCTGGCAAAGTGAGGGATGGGTTGGGATCACTGCAGCGTATGGGTGGCTCTTCAGTACTGACATGTTTGTTATCTTAATTAGTAATTACAGCAAAGGGATGGCTCAGTCACAAGAGGGGCTGTGAAGACCACTGGTTGGCCCAGCCTTGCTCCCAGCTGGCTGGGAATCCCTGCAGCAAAGGCCAGCTCTGAAACCACCTCTGAGCCTGTGACAGACAGAGCACCAGGTGCCCAGCCAAGAGCAGAGCAGTGAGACCCAGAGACAGGCCCAGAAGGACAGAATGGGTCAGGTTGGAAGGGCCCACAGTGGCTCATCAGGTCCCATGTCCCTGCTCCAGCAGGGTCATCCCAGAGCACATGGCACAGGATTGTGTCCAGAGGGTTCTGGAATATCTCCAGTGAGAAGACTCCACTCTCTCTCTGGGATTTCTCTTCCAGTGCAGGGTCATTCACAAACACAACAAGTTCTTCCACATATTCAAGTGGAACTTCCTGGGCATCAGTTCCTGCCAATTGTCCCTTGTGCCACTGCTGGGCACCCCCAAGCAGAGCCTGGTCCATCCAATGTCCCCTCCCTGCAGACGCTGCCAGACATGGGTGAGGTCCCCTCTTGGTGCCTCTTCTCAAGGCTGAGCAGGCCCAGCTCCCTCAGCCTTTCCTTGTGAGAGAGATGTTCCAACAGCCCTCCATGTGAAAGAACACTCCGCAGTGTGTGAAGGAAGGCAGGAGGGATTTGCATTTTTGCCTGATGAATACCACAGCAAAACACTGCATCTCTAATGAGTGACAGCACAAGAGAAAGGGCCAGGGGAAATAAGAGGGATGTCACTGCCTTCACAGGAACACACCAGCAACACAGGGCTTAACACCTCTTCTACTTTGAAACAGGTTCTGTACCTCCTCAAGTGTCACAACTGTGGGTTTGCCTCTCCTTGGGAAGTCAATGCTTTAATCAGCACGGCACTTGCTCAGTGCAGCTCTGGGATTGCTTCCCTTGAAGCCAAAAGCAGGCAATGCCACCAACAATGACACTCTGGAACCGAGGAACTTCCCTCTGCCCCAGGCCCTGCTCAGCCTGTGGACACCATGACACCCCAGCCCAGGGCACCGTGCCTGCAGACACACTGGGACAGCTCCAAAGGGACACAAACCCTCACCATGCCTGCAGACACACTGGGACAGCTCCAAAGGGACACAAACCCTCCTGGTCGCTGCCTCTGGCCCCCCCACGTTCCACATGAAGACGGGGGCTCATCTGGCATTTACAGAGCTCCAACACTCGCTGAGACCTCCTGGAGCACAGAGCCCCTGAGAGGTCCCCAGCTCCGTGCAAGGGGTCACACTTAGGGACTGTCAACAGCTTCCTAATGGATGCTCTTTCTCCAGGAAGGGGGTCCTGGCTTTTACAGCCTCGGAGATTCGTTAAGCGGAACACACACAGCCTGGGAAAGCCACTGTTTGTTTTCTCTGACAAGTTTGGCATTTTCCTCCTGGGAGCCAGGAAGCTTTAAAGGCATGAGACTCTCCCACTTAACTGGACAAGAAAACCAGTCTGGACAAAGCGAGACATGTCATTGTGGTTGCTTAATTTTGAGCCAGAAGGTGCCGTTTGAGAGACTTTACAGCAACATCAATGTCAGGGTAAAGGAAATTAAATTCCCCTCCCTCTCCTCCCCTGATGTCTCCATTTTCTCCAGGCTTCACTGCTGAACCTCAGCACAGTCTGGCCCATCACAGGCCCAGATGTGGCTGTGCTGATGATAATGATGTTCACATCAGAAAGCTGCTCCAGAGGGAGAGCTTAAAGCAAACCAATCCCTCAGCGTGCCACAATCTGCCTCTGGTCACTCCTGACAGTGCCTCAAAAAACAGAAACATTAAAAGGCAAACACAGAGAATAAACCTCCCAAATGAAACTACACCCCCTTCACATCAGCAGTTCCCAAACTGGGATGCAGACTCTGCCATCAGGGTAAGGACTTACTATAAATAACTCCCAGACAATTACAAAGGGGAATTCCAAGTGTTTCCAGCCACTAAAAATAAAAAAAAGCATCTTTAATCCTAGAAGCTGCCATAATTTATTACACTTTAATGGCCTGGATGAGACAAGAAAATTGTACTCTAAGACTTTATGCCATCAAGAAGGAGGAATCAACGGGAGGATTCCAGCAAAAAGAATTTCAGCCTCTTTTCCTCCTGGCTTGCTAAGCAGTGGAACTCTCTGCTATGAAATCACTCCAGCACCAGGAATGCTCTCAGGATGAAGGGACCCTCGCTGTATTCCTGGCACAAAACAACCACCACAGCCTCTGTGCAGCACCCGGCTCAGCACATCCCCAGCCTGGTGTTAGAACAGGGAGGGGAATCTTCAACACTTCTATTTCTTAAAACTTTTCCTAAGCACCTACTGCCAGACACACTTTCTGGGGCCAGGCAGACTTTGTTGGCATCTCCCTGCCAGGCCAAATGCCCCGCTCCATGGGCATATTCCCTTTCTTCCTTTATGCTGTTCCCTTGTCCCTCACTGCTTAGGCTGCAATTCTTGGTTTCCACAACCTCCTCTGGCTCTAGTACTGCAGCTGTTAAAATACTGTGGATGGGTATGGCCAAGATTGAGGAGGACAAAGGAGAGCTGGAAGAACACTCCATGATCCTTCTTTAGCCTGGGAGCTCCTTTTACCTTTGAGTTTTAACACACCAAGCCACCCAGGCCCTTCTGCCCCTGGCTGGAGCAATGCTTGTATCTTGCTGAAGTCAAAGCATGTCCCATTGAAGTCCCAATGAAAAGCTGCTTAAGTGCTTTGCTGAATCCGAGCCATCAGAACTATCCATTAGGCTTTGATCTGGTTAATGTTTGGCCAAATATGGCCCCACAACGGGAAAGCAATGAACCATTATTAAAAGAAGGAAGGACAGCTGGAATTATTTTAGTGTACAACTACATGCACAAACACACAGCAAGTAACAGATTGAAAAGCTGTTCTTGTTATTCCTCAGATTATTCTTCTCTCATTCCCTTAGTTCCAAAACTATTCATTAGGGTCTGATTTTTGTTCCACTCCCTCCCCCTTAATGCACTCAGTGCTCATCCAATTTACACACATGGTTTATCTTGGCAAAAAAAGAAAGGGAAGGAGAAGACTCTCTGCACGGGGTGGAGGGGGAGAGGTGTTTGTTTGAGGGGAGTCACCAAGTCATCACTTAGTACAGGGGAAGAAGGAGAAAGGCTGAGGAGACTTAACTCTTCATGCTATTTATACACCCCAGCCATGGGCTCTGTGCAATTGAAAGGTAATGAAGGGAATATTTGCCTCTTCTTCTCTCACACACAAATCTATTCTGCCCATTTCTTAACCAAAAAAAGCTGGCCTGTCCCAGTCCAGTTTCTTGAAAAGCAGGTTTGTTGCCAGAACATGTAGGAGGAAGATCAAATTAGAAATAACTGGCTCCACCTATGACAGCAAGGTAAAGCTAAGGCAGGGTCCATCCTCGTGAAGGTGGGGACTGCGTTCCTCTTTCCAGCCTGCACGTTCCCCACCATTCCTGAGGTTCCAGGAGTTTTCCAGCATGTCATTGTCACACACACCGTTCAGGATGAGTTGGGGATCACTCCCCACAGTGCTGGCAAAGAGAGGAGCCACATCCACCTCCAGGCCCTTCACTGATGGACTGCGACAGGATGGCACCATCCCTTCCCAAACCTTCCTGAGCTCTCTCTCTCTGGTGGCACGGCTTGAGGACTTCACCTTTGCCATTGCCAAGGTACTGAATGCTCTGTTTGGACAGCAGAGGTTTGAGAGATAAGCAAACAGGCTTTGTGGTATGTTCTGATCAGAAAACACAAGTAATAAGGCTCTCTTGATCTGCCTGATTAGGCTGTTATAAATAAGACAGACAATCTGTTTCCAAACCAGCCTTCCATTCCCCCCAAGCTGACAGAGAGCAGAGGGGCAGAGGTGCAGAGGACCATTTCTCCTGACTTCAGTGTGTCTGTGAGCCAAGGTGGACATGCCCCCACGGGTGGGTACCTGTGTTGAGCCCCCCAAACAGGCTGCTTTCCAAACAGAGCCTCCTCACTCCGCTCCACCTCAAGGAAACATAAATATCAAAGCAAGGTTAGCGTGAGCAAAGAGCTGCCTTGCCCAGGCTCTGGCATGGACAGGAGGCACCACCCTGCCCGTTTCCTGTTTTCCACTGGAACTCGTGCAAGGAACTCCTGTCCCCTTGCCCAAACCCCATCCCAGAGCTTGGCTTCAAAGGGATGGGAACTCCAGCACACGCAGAGCAGGGCTGTCCTGCTGGAGCTGCTGGGAACACAGCCCGGAGGGA
>VZUH01004110.1:0-18083 GCA_013401175.1 Xiphorhynchus elegans | reverse complement strand
GGCCATTTATTTCTCTAGGTCATTTGTACATTATTAGCCTTGAACTGAGGAGTTTCCTCATTGCTGCAGCAGAATGGGAGCCCCACGCTGCACTGATCCCACCCAAGACTCAGTCCAGGGTGGGGTTCTTGAGCTGGGACCAAAACCTTGGCCCTCTGATGCAAGGCAGATGAATTCCCTCAAGGACACATGGGAACGGCCACCTTCTCTCCCCTCAGCACACTGCAAAGCCAGCCAGGCAAGTTCAGGGACAGAGATTCAAGTGCTCTTCACCCCAAATCTGAGCTGCTGTGAGAGAGCTCACATCCTTTGGAGCGCTGGAGACACTGCATTATCTACATGAAAACGACTCAACAACAGTGAGAACATTAACAGACCGGTCTCAAGTGCTCCAAGTGGGATGCTAAAATATTTACCAGCTGTAGTACTTGTCTTGTCACATCTCCTCAGGCTCAGAGCAAGACATAAAGGAGTCAAAGAATACATCAAAGGAACATGAGCTGCAAGAATCCTCCTGGAAGATGTGTTTTACTACCAGAACTATTTATGATGCAGAACAGTGGAACAAATGAGGCATAAGAAGTAAAAGAGAAAGAACCCAGGAGAATAAAAAGGGCAAAGAGATAGAGAACATGATTTTTCCACACTGAAGTCCACAGAGATGTTGCCAGAAGGAAAAGGCTCTGGGGTGGTAGAACAGTTGCACACTTATTTTCAACCAGTCATCAGGATTATTATTATAATTAGCAACATCTAATGAAGCAGCCTTAAAAGTCTGGGTGTCAGGACTTAAGCCATGCTTTACACTGGGCAGACTAAACTGCTCTTGGCAGAAGATGGAACAAGACTGGACTAGAGAGGGGTCCTGAAAACCAGCAGAGGTGGAAGACGTCACAAGAGAAACAATAGGAAAGATTCTCAGTTAAACTGTCCTCTTTTTTCCTGAGCCTCTCCTTTCCCCATGCTCTAAGTTCATTCTGTGCTTGCTGAAGCTAAACTTACATCCTGCATGTTTCATCCTTCCTTGGGCTCTGTCACCTGGAAGGGGAATGCTTTGGGGGTTGGCCAGGACAGCACAACTCGGGTGAGAACGAGCACAGTGTGAGACCAGAAACACAGAGGACTTTTCTTCTTCTAAGAGAGCCAGCATTGATTCATTTTGCTCCTGACCCTACTGAAACCTCCACAGATACAAAAGCAAAGCCCACAGCATAAACCACGGATTATTAAGGACTTTTGCAACACGACCACTTGTAACTGTGGCTCTCCCTTGGAAAGGCAGATCCTGAAAGATCCAAGACAAGATAGCCACAAACCTCTAAGTAGTATCTAAAACCATCATAAAAGTTTATGGGCCACACCCACATAGGCCATAGGTGTGATCTCCATCCAGGTTGGCTCCAGCTATTTAACCCCCTCATTATCTCCAGATCAGAAGCAAAGGGCTGAGGCCCTAAATGGTGCTCAAAGTCTCACCCAGATCTGGTGGGTTAAATATGACTCCACAACATGGTCTGTGTCTTGAACTAAGCTACAGGAGGAAGGGGTACCAGACCCTGGAGATCTGCTATCCCACAACTTAGATACTTGGCCTAGGCATAAATCAGCTGGTTAAATACTTAAGTGGAGCTCCAGACAGAGCAAAATTAAAAATAGCAAGAAAATAATTAAAAAATAAATAAAACTAGCAGAGGTCTATTTAAGGTGCTGTTCAAAGGGAAGCCCAGTGGCTTGAAGAGGAAGGAAAACTCTTGAAAGACCTGCAGCATCAACTCCCCTCCCAACAAGGCCTAGTTGGATTAAATTAGTTTCCCACTATTAGGTCACTGCTAGTGCATCTCAGCACAGGACCTCAAACCCTTCAGATGCTTTGGCTACCACCATGAGGGAGCTGCCATGGAGCACTTATAACTGTCCTGTAATTCTCTCCCAAATTGCCAGGCTACATGGGCCTCAGGAGGGGAAATCCTGATCACCCCAAACCATGGAGACACGTGAGGAATAAGGGGGAGGACTAGACCCTGGAGCTCTTCCACTGCACTGCTTGATTCTCACTGAAACCACCGAGGCTGGGATGTCCTTGGGACAGAGGGAGCACAGCTCACACACTGCAGGCACCTCTGCTGTCTTGCCCCAGGCCACCCTGCTCCTCACACAACACCAAGCCAGTAAAGCACCACCTTTCTGGACAATACCAGTCAGTCCATCCCATATTTCCTCTTCTGCTCGTGGATTTTGATCCCATATCCACATACAGGGCAGTCCACTGCATTGCCAGGTCACGAGCAGGGTGATAAGGAGCACCCATGGCATTGCTGGAGCAGGGATCAATGAGGATTGGGTTTCCTGGAGAAATTCCTCAGGTGTTTCCTGTAAAGGAGGCTGACATTCTCTGTTGACTCTGAACAAGCAAAGACTGACTCCTGGACCAGCTGTGACACACAAAGTCACATGAAGCCAAAGGTGCTGTTAGTTGAGGACTAAAGTTATCCAGCAAATGGCTTACAAAGTTAATCAGGAAGCAGGAGGGTGGCATTTATGTGGCTGTCATGTGGACTTACTCAGAAAGGTCACTGTCACTGAGCAATTAGCTAATGGAGCATTTCTAGTTACTGAAGATTGTCAGAACTCAGTATCTCAGATCTGTCATGAATTCCTGAGAATAAGGATTATCTGGATTCTCCAGAAAAATCAGCAGGTATATTTAGAAGCACCATTTAATAAAGCACTTCCTATGATAAAGGGAAGGGCAATTGATACCTGAGTTACGCATTGCTTTTCCTCTTGAATCATCTGTCATTGCCATCTCTTACAGTATCACCCCACAGTAATACTCCCAGGATGAAGAAACGCTCTGGGTGATAACCAGGCAGAACCAGAGCCAAACTTCCCCAGATTTCATGCAAGGTTTTGCATTTCCAGGGTCTTGGATCATACCCTCATGGCCCTACTGTCTGAGCATCTCTCACCTCATTTCTGTTAGGAGAGTCTTCCTTCATTCTTTGTAAGGAACTACTCCTTTATTTCCATCTTCTTTGTAAACTCAACTCTGAACACACACCAGCTGGCAGTATTAAAAGAAGGCTCTCAAAAATGTAACAAGTGACATCTTTAATTAGCATTAGAAATTTAAAGTACGATGTTTTTACTAGAGAGAGATGACTCTTTCAAGAAAAAGTTGTCTAAGAAATAGAGAATTCAGTCATCTAATGTCCCTCAATCTTGAAATCTAGTCTCCCAAGATCAGACAACCCAACACTGCTTCCAGCTCTGCCCTTAACTCTCTGTGCATCTTGGTATCACAACACATGAAAAAAAACCAAATAACTTGCTATGTGAAGTTTCCATGTTTCTCATCTCCCCATGGCTACTGAGCTGCAAGATACTTGACTCAGAACCGCAGTCCCTACAGCTGGATCAGCAAACACAACCTCAGCCTTGAAGCTGAACTCCCTCTCTCTGCACCTCTGGTGACACAGGTTGGATTTGCAGAGGAACATCGCTCGGTTGAGTTTCTACACCGACCCTTCAAAGCCAGCACACAGCCCCACTCCTGCCTGGAAACCACCCCGTGAAACCCTCTGGGGAGGACAGCCAGGCTGTGAGGAGGGAGCCACCAACACAGGTGGCCAACTCTTGCCTTGCTTTGGGCTCGGGCAGGGCAGACACAAAGGGGACGACGGGGCAAACAAGCGGCGGGTGAAAGTTCAGCTCCCCCCCAGGCGGGCGGGCACGATCGATGCACACACCTTGGCTGCTGTTTGTTGGCTCTGTTTACTCATGCCCTGGGAGGGTGAGGTGCCATCTGACAGCCTCCCCGTGCCCCAGCAGGGCCAGAGCACCGGCGCCAGCAGACCTGCCATAACCTGCTGGTTGCCACAGTGCCCATCCCGTGGGCTCTCTGTGTTCACACTCCTCCTTATTGCTGCCCGATAACAGCAGCCACGCTGGGCAGGGAGCAGCAGAAGGGCCATCTCTGCCTCCTCTCAGCACAGACGTGTCAAAGTTTGCCCAGGGTTTTATGAGGCATGGAGCAAAGCAGCTGAAGTGTGAACTGCTGGGGCACTGGGAGGTGGCTCCTGCCAGCCTGGGCCAACACACAGCCTTCTGTGTCGAGCTCAAACAGGTGTGAGGAAGGAAACTATTTCAGGCTGGAAGGTGGGACAGAGGGGAGGGATTTCTTGAAGTTGTAAAGAGCTGGAAAAACTTGCTTTCGTTTCATGCATCCAGCAGAATGTACACACGTGGAAAGGGAAAGCCCTCCCTGCCAAGTCTCTGGTTCTCCATCTCTGCCTGGTGTTGCAGGTCTGGTTTTGAAATTCCATGAGGAATTCATCCAGATCTACAGCATCTCCTTCCAGCCTGGGGGAGTGCATTCTGGGATGCAGTTGTGAGTCCTGTAATGGTCAAATTGAGATCTGTGACTCAGGCACAGAGCAGCTGTCAGGCAGGGAAGTGTCTCGGGTGTGGGAGCCAGGCCCTACACAGCTGAGAAAGCTGCAATTCACAGCTTGGGCTCTTGCTAGTGGGGCTTTAAACAGTGCCTGAATGGACACACACACACAGAAGGGTATTTCTCATGCTCACTGGACACTTAGTCCTGTCTCCTGGGGAAGGCAGGTGTTGCAAACTCTATCAAAAAAAGCCAGAAGGAGGATTTTCTCCTCATTTTTGTCTGTACATCAAGCTTATGCAAAGGAACAGGCTAATCCTTGGGCTCTGCTGGGTATGGCCACGAAACCAAAGGGCTGGTGAGTTTTTGACAGCAAGGCCAAGCACAGGTGTAAGATCTGAGAGGCACCTCACCAAAGCTACCAAAGCTGTCAGTAGGATGTTACAAATGCAGGAATCATGCTGGCTAAAGCAGCTTTCCAGCTGTGCAAACAAACCCCTAGAAGCCTCCACTACACATCCCAAACTAGCTGGAGAAATCCAGCAAAGAACTATTATCCCAGCAATCCATCAGGCCCCTTTGCCCAACACAGGGTGTCCTGCAGGAGCAGGATTGAGCACCAGCATGGGATGGAACAGAACAACATCTCAGTGGCTCCCTCTGATCTAAAAAACTTATATATCACATAAGATATGAGATATTCCAGCCTTAAGTCATAGCCAGCTGGTGAATTTGGGATTGTCTTTGCTAGCCCCCAGAATATGACCAGAGAGGACAAACACCATTAGAGAAACTTGGGGCTGGAAAAGAGTGAAGGGACAAATGCTGTGGGAGGAGAGGACTGCAGAGGGAGAAAAGGTGAAGAAAAGCTGGAGTTTCTGGGCACTCCACAGGTGGAAAAGACGGTGCAAAGGGGATTCTGGAAAAGGTGTGAGAGAAGGCAGCAAGTGAGGGAGAGGGAGAGAAAACCAAGAAAAGTAAAGGGAAAAAGAAGAGGAGGAGCAGCAGCAGAACTCACTCATAATAGGAGTATGTAACACCCTGAGACAGGTGCTCAAACCTCAAAGCAGCCCCAACACTGTGAGCCTATGAAAAGTCTGCCCCTACCCTGTCGTAAAAGAGAGCAGCTCTGGACCAAGGCTGGAAAATACCACCTCAGGGCAATAAATCTCCCATTGATAGGCTCTGGCAAACACAGGCCTCGAGAAAGGTTGAAGTCAGCTCTGAAGTCTCTAATGACTCACTGAGGATTGAAGGAATTAGAAGGAAAGGTGACACTCAACATAACAGCAGCATGAATAAGTAATCGTTGCCTGCAAACGTCTGGGCAGTTATAAAACATTGGCAAGACAAACCTTAATCTTACAGGTTTGGCTCAGCTACACACAGCAAAATGTTCTTTATCGAGTCACCCTGGGGAAAGTCCTCCAAAGGATCCATGCTGAGAGATGATCACAGGGCCCTGTAACACCTCAGCCCACACCTCCCTAAAATCCTGTCACCCAGTGAAGGCAGGACCTTCCCAGCGTCTCCCTCCGAGTCTTTCCCAAGATCTTTGTCAGTTCTCCCCCACTCGCACCTTTGGTCCCGTAAGGGAAAATTATTTCTGGCCAACTCCTGCATTTTGCACTGTGTTTAAACAAACCAAGGTGCTGGGCAGTAACACACAGCATCGGTGTAATCTGAGAAATGAGCTTTTTGGTCATTAGAAACGCAGCTAAAACAAATAATAAATACAGAGAGTGACATTTACGGTGAAAGCCGCCAGAGCGTCGCAGATTTCCCCACCCGGTGCTGTAAAGGCCTCCCCAGCACCAAAGGCATTTAAAGCTAAATTAAAATCCTCATTAGCTGCCCTGGAGTGTGTTTGCATTGATGAGGCCCCTGGTGGCTGTGGGTTTATGGGCACGGAGGCAAACCTGTGTGGCACAGCTACAGAGGGAGCTTTCAGCGGCACTGATGTCACCTGCGTGCCACACTGAGCTATTCCACCCTGAGCCAACCTCCGAGGAGAGCTCCACACCACAAAACCAAAATAAACAAACAAACCCCCCCACACACACAATTGTCACTACATTATCTGATTGAGAGAGGAAGATGTAGGATGTTTATCCTCAGCCCCGATACACAAAGACCTCAAAGTTCATGTTTACGGCAAAGAGTGCCCGGTACATTTTGTCCATAACATGACAGGGATACAACCTGTTTGGATGAACAACAAGTGACCACAGTCACCCTCTCAGTGTTTCTCACAGGGTTGTTTTTGAGCATGAGGTGGATCTTCACTCAAGCTTCAATGCCATCACATGTTAGTGATGGGGAACACAGAACCCTTAAGAAGACAGACTGGCACTCAACAGATCCACCCAGCTGTGAGCCATGATTAAAAGAGAAAGGAAGTTCAAGAAGAGCTCCAGGAGCACCTTTCCAACAAAGGACTGTATGTGTGAGTTGGGATGAAAGGAGAGAAACACAGCGAGAGGTGTTGCAGGAACTGTGGGAAAACAAGCCCTTTGGGGAGCTGGAGATGTGTGGTTTGATCCAACGCCCAGGACAGCTGTTTAACTGGGGTGTCTGATTTCACAGGAGAAGAGCCCTGTATCTTGCACATACATCTCCCCTGCCATGATGAAATCACCCTCTCAGCATCCTGGCCAGGTACTGGAGGTGGAGCTCCCTGTGGGGGGAACATCCACGGGATGCTGTGCCAGTTTGTGCAGGGAAGAGACTGAGTCAAATTGTACACCAGGCCCTTGTGCTCTGCAAGAGAAGCTGCTGTTCAAATACCTACCACAGGTATTCCATTCTACCTGTTCATGACTCTCTCCACCTCCCTGGATGCAGGACCCTCTGCTTTGTGGCTGAACACCTTTGGTACCCCGTGCTGCCTCCCTGCCCAGGGTAAGCACCTGTGTGTGTGCATGTCTTACACACACACTGCCCTAAGTGGGCTCGTGCTTTGCAAAATGGGTGCCATAAATCATTCATTAATGATAATACAAACATGAATAATGTAGGAGAGAGAAGGGCAAGAGTCACCACTGCATCTCCAAGCCCGTCCTGGGTGCTTGGATAAGCAATGTGCCCACAGCAGCCCTCCCTGCCAGGAGCACCATTACACACAGAAACGCTGAAGAATCACAAAGCTTGCAGTGTGCACCATGGCAAATGGAAGGACTTTATCAATACTATGCTCATGCACAGGACTTTAACCCTTTAAATCTTTCTGTCCAATACAGTCAAACCAAGGAGTTCAGATTTCCCAGCTCCTGTTCCCTCAGCAGTGGGGTTGGCTCCTGGAATTATGAGATCCTGCTGTTACAACCCAAACTGCAACTCGTGAGCTGTTCACAAGTTCACAAAGGGAGTTTCCCAGCCTTATCTTTATTAACTGTGAATTTATCTCCCTTCCCAGATACGATGTTGAGAGAGAAGGTGAGCTGGAGGGGGTCACTCCTGCTGTACAAGGATCAAATGCCATAAATGGCCCAGAGTGTGACTGTGTTCGCTTGTGCCCTTTTAATTGCCCCCTGAAAGCCCACATGAAACACGCAATCCCTGTGGCCAAAGGTAAGAGGGAGGTTGGCTATGAGCAAGCAGTGCCTCGATAAGACAACAGCATTTCAAAACACCATAAATTAATTCCCCAGGCTCATTTCCCTAAGAGCAATGGCCACAATAAATCTCATTGTTGGCGTTAAGGGTGACTGGAGAATCTGCTTCATGTGCCTGCCAACAGGTAGCTCGCTGCCCTCTCCAGGGAGGGTCAGAGCTGAAGACATGGAAAATGTGCTCCTGGGGCAGGTCACTTCTGCCAGGGAGAGAGAACACCACGGGAAAAGGAATGTTCCACCGAATGGAACCAAGCTGGGATGTGGCACATGGCAGACTGCAAGAGATGCCTGGAGAACGGGGGATGAAGAGAAGTTTTGAAGGCACAGGACATAAATTTAAATTATTGTGGATTAATGAGTCAAGAGGAAGGGGTCAGAAGGGGAATTTAAGGACACAGACAACCCTTGATCAGTGTCTGGAACTCCCCTTGAAGTTTAACAGAGAACCCTTGGCACATCAGAGTTACAAGAGGTCCATAATGGCCATTGCACATCCACGTGTCCACACTGACACTCACACTCACCACCTCCTTTCCACAAGTGTAAAATACCTCCCAAGACTCCCTTCTTCACTCCTGTCCTCCCAAAATGTGTCTGCTCTCACACAGAGCCAGGATGAAGCAAGAATGGATGTTACAATGTGGGAATTTGCCATAGAATCATGGAATATCCTGAGCTGAAAGGGACCCCCAAGGATTATCCAGGCCAGCCCCTGGCCCTGCACAGACACCCCAACAATCCCACCCTGTCCCTGAGAGGACCATCCAAACCCTCCTGGAGCTCTGGCAGCCTTGGGGCTGTGCCCACTGCCCTGGGGAGCCTGGGCAGTGCCCAGCACTGAATCCATTTGCCCCACAGTGGTTCAATAAAGGCCCAAAGGCTTTGCCCAGTAAATACCAGTGGGGAGGTCCAAAAGCCCCCCAGTGACCCAGCAATTTAAAACCCAACTCTAATCTCCCTTCTAACAGCTTGAATTAAAAAGAGTTTAGTCACCCAAAGCCAGTATTTTGGCAGGATGGGATCAGGCTCCTCCTGAGTGACCCCACTGCACGTTCAAATTCAGGAGGGTTTTAGTTACATTATTAATATCATCATTAAGGCCTAAACAACCCTGTATTTCTGGCATGCATCTGGAGGGTCATCTGTGTGTTAAGGGAAAAAATAAAGGAACTCGAAAGGAAAAACAATATATATTTCATTTATATATAATACATACACAATTTAGGGGGGATATATTTCCCTACCCATATTGCAGGAACATGTATTTATTAGACATACTATGGTATGTGTATATCAAAATGCACTGAAGATTTTAGAAATAATTTAGAAAATTGGCTGGTTTCCTTACAATTTAGCTCACATGGTATATTGCAATATATTTTAAATACCATGGAAATTGGCCAGGTTTCCAATATTTAAATATTTGTGATATATCATTACAAACATTTTACAAAAGAAACATATGGCAAATTTTGAATTCTTTCCAGATGAGTGATGTCCAGACCCTCTGATATATAAATGACCTGCAGAGTCTCCTGCATTTTCCCTGTTTTGAATGCTTTGCTTCTGGTTTGGAGTCTGTCCTCGAAGCTTTGTCAATTAGAATGAAATGTTGGGTCTCAAAAATTAAAAAGCCTTGGGAGTGACAAGTGAGTGGTTCAGCAAAGGTATTTAGGGAGCCCATTGATTCAGTTCAGCCTAAAATACAGGAGCAATTCCTTTCACCCCTCTCCAGCTGCAATTCCCAAACCACTGTGCCCATTCAGGGGCCCCCAAAACAGGGCACAGAGTTGGCAGACACATGGCACAGGGGCACATGGCACAGCTGGGCAAACTGCAGGCCAAAAAGCCCCCCATGCTATGCGTAGAATGGAGTTAAAGTCAGAAGGCAGAAGCAGAAATGCACTTGCTTGGAGAGAGTTGCCAAAATAACACCCACATTGCAAAACTCCACGTGTTTAACTGGGCAGTGGGAAACCCCCAGCTGGAAGGCTGGAGATTTTACTCCAAGATTTAAAAATTGCCTTCCAGCAGTGACATTGAGTCCTTTTTGAGCAGAGGAGATAGTTTCTAGAAAAATGTGCATTTCGAATGAGATTAATTTTCCTTTTTCTTCCCAACCAGGCTGGTACCTGCAGTACCCTAATGGCAGGCACTGCTTGCACTCTGCAGTACCCAGGTAACAATATTAACTCAAGAACACAAATTAATTAAAAAGGGGGTTTTTTCCTCCTTTGTACCCCCACCTCTTTGCTGCACTGGTTGGATTGTCCACGGGTGACCTCTACTTGAAGAGCTTTGGAACCCTCTGGCTTTCCAACAGACCTGATTACCCAACACAGGGAAGTGAGACTCTGCCCAAACCGTGTTCTGCCAAGGTGTGAATCAGGTGGTGGGTGGGATGGAATGAGTGAGAGAGGTCAGCAATTTAAACAGATCGAAGCACTAAGGTAGGCAAATGATGTCATTTTGGAATTTCCACGAAGCCCAAGACGCCAATTAGCACAGGAGGAGCCACACACTTGGCCTCAGTGGTGTCTCCTTCCCACAGGAAGGAAGGATGTATTTGAAGATGTCAGGCAGTGTCAGACAATAGACAGGCAAGTCCAGAACTGGAACCTCCCCAAGGTCACAGGGAGGGCAGCGGTGCAATCGAATGTTAATTATAGCCACGTGCAGGATGAACAACACGGAGATGCCAATCGCCCTCGGGGAGACAGGCACATTCTCCCTGGCACAGACAGAACCAGGAACCCAAGGACAGAAGTTCAGGTCATAGGATTACCATTTCATGTCTCCCTCCACATCTTTTGTTTGGAATTTTTAGTAGTTGTAATGGCAACTAAAAGGAAACATAACAGGGACATTGTTCCTAAAGAGGTTCGGATTCTGGATCTCTTTGACCTTCTCCACACTACTTGTCTCAAAGATTATCCAAACACTTCCAACAAGAGTCTCAATTTGTGGCCCTGAGTGCCCCCTGAATGCAGATATAGTTGTTAAAAATGATTAATTGAACATAAGACCCAGGATACTCTGAGTTCTCACTCACAAGGATCGGGCAAATAAGCAAATAATCTCTGATTCCATTCCCTGGGTTTCAGTGAGGTTGAGAACTAAGCCATGACCACCTGCAGGTACATAAAACCCCATAGTGAAAAGGCCTAGCAAAACTCACCTGAAATTTGTATCAGGGCATGGAATTAATTTCAATGATTGGGTAAAAAAAAGCCCCAGCAACTCATTAAAAAGGATAAAAGTTTGCAATAGCTCATCCTAAAGGATTAAATCTCACAAGGGGAAAAGAGTCTAGAGCATCTGGCATTGCACCATATATATCTGCAGAGAGGCAGCATGGGAACCTTTGCCCAGGCCCTGGTAAAGGGCTGAATCTGTGTGAAGAATAAAATTGCAATGAAATATGAAAGGAAAAGTGGAAAATGTGCTGGGACTCTCCCTGCTCTCAGGCTCCTGTTCTTTTTGCCTTGGAGGCAGCATTTCTAGGCACAGGGAAGAAGATGCATTTCCCAGCAGTTCAGGGAAGTCTCTTCAAGCCCAGCAACTGTGACCCTACAGGCAACACCCTTTTTTTTGGGTCACAGGCTCGGTTAGGAGGAAGTTACTGTCAGTATTGATTTCTCTATCACTGGCACCTTGAACCTGCAGCTGATGGAAAACTCACTGTTCTGGGTGTTCCACGAGCACACACTGGTGCAAAGGACACCAGTGGGAACAGAGGGACACAAGCCTGAGATCTGCTGAAGGTCACCAGTGGAAACAGATCCCCTGTCCACGTACCAGATCATCCTGGACAGTTTGTTCCCCAGGTGAATCCAGGCTTAAATACCTCAGTGGGATTGGAGCACTAGTTTGGGGTGACAAGAGATCAACCTCTAACAGGTTTGGGTGGCAACAGGCAGAAGGTAGCACTGTACAAAGTGTAAAAGAGTCTTTACCAAGTCCTCCAGAACTGACTCAAGAGAAATTAACATTTAAATATGTAATAAATGAGCTCAGAACACAAGCCATCACATCCTGGCTCTGCCAGCTCAGACTGCACTCACACAAACCTAAAGACATGGAGAACAGGCCCTGGCACAGGTTGGGCAGAGAAGCTGTGGCTGCCCCATCCCTGGAAGTGTCCAAAGCCAGGTTGGACAGGGCTTGGAGCACCCTGGGACAGTGGAAGGTGTCCCTGCCTGTCCCTTCCAGCAAACCATCCTGTGAGTCCCTGGGAATGGCTGGGCACCAGTGAACCATACAGGAATACCAGAGCAGGATAATGAGGTTTCCCATCCAGCTTTGTGCATACAAATAGGTTCCTATTAGCACATGGTTGATACTCCTTTTATCATCAAAAAAATAATTGGTAACCCTAATGAGTTAATACCCTAAATTATACTGATGCAAAGAGATGAACATCTGAGTTCCTTCAGGTCCTCTGGACACTTGGAAGATCTTTCTTTTCTAATAATCCTGGGGCAAATGATGAATGTTTCACATGTGAAAGGTGACACCTACTCTGAGCACTGGAAATAATACATATTATACTTTAAAAATAGCGTTCTAAGCAGAGCATGGTCAGGAGGAAAAGGTTCAAGAACTTGGGGGAGGTGAGGAAATAAGAAATCTAATTCCTGTTAACTAGGCAACTGTGCTAGGTATCAACAGTTTAGAAATTAAAACACGGAGCAATTATCATCTTAGCACACCATCAGTGTCACCTTCATAGGCAAACACTCTGCTGACCTAAGCAAACCAAGAGACACACATCTTAATTCAGCAAACATCCTTCTAACAGCGCCACCACAGTCACTGGCAGGAGGTTCATTTTCATCCTGCCTAAATGTCACACCTAAAAGGCCACAAGCCATGCTGGCAGCTCCTGGGTGGTGCCACTGGAGTGGTGGCACCTCTGTTGTCATTCACTCTGCAGCCTCCCATCCCTTCCTGCCCCTGAAACCAAAGGGGAGCACCTGCCCAAGCAGAAATGTGACCTCTAAATGGTCTGTTGCTGGGTTCCTTTCAGACATAACATAATAATGGCACGGTCGGTCCCATCCTGCAATGACCTTGCAATTGTAATTTTCCAACCCTTCCCAGGGCTCGCTGGATTTCCCGCAGTGTTCGAGGATCACGGGCCAGGCTCACCAACTGCTCAAGAAATCAGGAGGCTCTCAATGCTTTTGTTGTTCAGCCAGGGAGGTGTTTTGGCACAGGGGTCACTCCACCCCTGCGTGTCCCCTCCACGCCAAGGCCGGGGGTTCTGGGAATGTGGCTGTAAATGACACTACCAGCTGAGGTGTAATGGGTGTAATGCTTCCTGTGCAGCAGGAACCCCAAGGGACAGCAATGTGGGAAGACTCCAGCGAGCCTCCTTAAGCAGCCACAGCGGGCTGGGAACCAGAGAAGAGATAAGGGATGCCCTTTCCTCCTCCACCCACTGCAGCAGATAAGCATCATGGGCCTCAGACATCTTGTCCACCGATCTGGGCTTTTCAGTGGCTCGGTATCTGTGACTCTACCTTCCTTCCTCTGCTCCCAGCACAGCCCCTGTGTGACAGATAACGGGGCTGGGACCTGCCCAGGGGGCTGGAAAGGGCCCAGGAGACACCTGTCCCTTCCAGGATAAGGGCTCGAGGCTCCACCGAGAGCAAACGCCGCTGTTTGAGGAGACAGGTGTGCTCTGGCACACGGAGCCAGAGCCTGTTTGCTCAGGCAACATCCCCAGGGCTGGCTCCAGCAGAGAGGCATTTATTGTCTGTTTGGACACCCACACAATCAGCCACTTGCAACACCTTGCTCAGCAAACTGCACCAGCGCCAGGTGGGCAGGACACAAACAGCACTGGGATGGGAGGAGTGGGATGTGTGCTCAGACAGCACAGTAAAAACAAGAAGGTACCGAGCTGGAAGTGTCTAAGAAGCACTAGAAAACAGATTCCACATCCTCCGGCTCTGGAAGGAGGGCACTAAATAACTGAGTGCTCTGCCTTGCAGGCTCCAGGCCACGATAATGACAGTAACACAGGCTGTGTGTCATTCCAGAGCATCCCATGATGCTCAGACACCAGGCAGCAGCCAGGCAGGCAGCAGGGGAATTTAGGGCCAGGAGAAACTAAAGAAGGAAAACCCTTAGAAAAAGGATCTGGGGAATTTAGATCCTGTGTACAAACAGAAATAACCTTTCCACCTAATCACCTCCCCTCCCAAGCGCCCTGAGTAATACAATTCCCAAGTTATCTCAGCTAAAACAATCCTGAAGCTGTGTGGAGATTCAGAGGGTCAGAAAGCCTGAGCTTTTTACACTCCTTCAGGTTTTCTTGTTGCTCACCTAACCCTTTGTCAGGGAGGTTGTGCAAATGAAAGAATCTTGAGTCCTGCCTTATGGTTGGCCCTGCTGCAGGAGCCAGAAGAGAAGAGCAGGCAGGGCTGGGCCCAGGGACAGGACTCAGATCTGGCACTGCACTTCTCCTTTGGGTGAAGAACTGCTTGAAACTGAGGGATGGGGCATTGATTTGAAGGGGAAAAGAAACCCACACGCAAAAGCGAAACAAACCAGACTCAGCAATATTACAAGGCTTCGCTCCTTTGGAAAAGAGAATATTATTTTAACACCATCTTTCCACAGTACTCCTTGCTTTACATAAAGCCTTCCTGGAAGGGAAGGAATGGCATTTCAGCCCAAGAGCCTCCAGCTACTTTCTCTTCAAAGTGTCCTTATTACTGTAAATTCCAGCAATCCTCCAGACCCTGCCACCTTCTTACTAAGCCTTGGCTTGGCTCTGGCCATCCCTTCCCTGAACTGAATACTCAGGGTATTCTGACCCAACCTGGTGAATTCCTCCTTTCCTGTATTCCCCCTGCCACAAAACTGGAAGAGCTGAGATACTTTCAGGAGGTGGGGCTTGGGAGCTTTCGATTTCAGTTTTGTGCAGCTTCAGAAAAAAAAAAAAAAAAAGGCAGTAAAAGACAACCCTTATCTGAGCAAGTTTTCCCCATGTGCTGGAGAAGCTCGTGCTGAGCACCTCTGTGATGATAAACTGAATTATTCAGCTGTGCACATGCACAAATGTGTCACTGCACACACACACACACAGTGCCCAGTCCCTGTGCTGGAACTGGGACCCACAGGCAGCACCTGGGCCCTTCCAGGACTCCAGTGGAGAGTCTGGAGTCCCCCAGAAAGGCTCCCTTGCTCCTGCCTGCCCATAGCAGGGGTACCTTGGGCAGCAGGGCTGTCAGCAGGCTGGAGGACGGTGCTATCTGCTGTCTCTGCCTGCCCCAGCCCTCCCCACACATCCTCCTCTCTCAGCCTCTGCTTTGGCTGTGATTGACAGACTCCTGAATTATGAAAAGGTAGAAAGAGCCTTGGTGAAGCTCAGAGGTATTTTTATCGCAGTTTGTGCCCCCCTCCTCTCCTCCCCATCATATATATCAGAATAAGAATGCTTTTACACAGAGAAAAAAAAAATAAAATCTATAGAGTCCTCAAAGGAACAGTTTTCCTCCTCCTCTCAGCAGCCTGTCCTCAGCCTGGTTCCCTTTTCAATGGGCTGCTGGCTCCTGGCTGTCTGCTGATAGGAAGGATTAGCTACACAAATGGCCCAGGGAAAGAGTCAAAACTCGAGGGCAGCACAGCCCTCCAGCCCACTGAGCCATTTGTGCACACCCAGCCACAGTCTCAGACAAGAACACACTGCAGGGAATGCAATATTGCCCTCCATCCTGGCTGGGCTGGCCCTGGAACAGCCAAGGGTCAACCAAGAGTGCTCAGAAATTCTGAGAGAGGTTCAAATGAACAGGAAAATGTAAAGTTATTAATGGAGTCATGCTTTCTCCCTTTCCCACTGTTTTTTGGGTTAGGGACTAATATTTGGAGTTGTTCTTTACTAACATGGGCAGATACTTTAATCTGTTTCCATCCCAAATGCTGAGGGGCAGTTTCCAAACTCGGATGCCAGATGTTACAAAGCCAGACTTTGTAATCTCAGTTACTCATTATTCCTGAAGTGTTGAGCATTCCCCCCTGCTCTGCCTTCCACAGGAATCCTGGGAATCTTAGAAGCCAGCTTACCTTCTCTGAGATGCACACAAATAATTTAGGAAGCTACATTTTAGACACCAACACTGTAGGAGAACCAAATCAAAGAGGAGTTGGGAGGCTGGTTAAAAACAAGCCATGAACAAGATGCCACCAAACTTCACAAGATTTGAAATGGAATCTCATCATTTATCAATGCTTCTACCACACAATTGATCTCTCCTACATTATCTAATGTTTCTCCTTTGCTCTTCAGCCTCCTCTTTGCCCTCTCATCAGAACCAGCTGTGTTGTCAACCTTCTTCCTAGAAGGGAGAGATAAGCTCCAAATCCCCCACTAACCTCCCCACCACCAGAAAACCTGAATTCACCCTCCTTCTGTTTCTGTGTCCCCAAAATACACGAGCAACTTCTCAGCCAAGGGGATTCCATTAACCAAAAACTAGAAATTAAGCCAAATTCAGAGACAGCAAGAGCTGCTATCATCGGGTGTGTGGAAGGACATCCAGCAAGCAGAAGGAAAAATACCTTCTTGGCCACCAAACACTCTGCTCAAGCTGCCACCCTCCCTCTGTTCCTTCTACCCACAGGTAAAGAGCTAGAAGATGGCCTGGGGTCTTTCCTAGAAGGACCTTCCAAAGCTGGCTGTGAGCAAACTGGGTGGATCCCAAACCCTGCCAATAGCTGGATTCTGAGTCAAGGCTGCCTACAAGGAAACCAGAGATGCCAGGCCTGAGGAGTGCCCTGCACTCAAGCCCAATGCAAACATCACTACCAGGACTTCATCCTGACCTCTTGCTGGATTTGGTGACCATTTGCACCTTCTGCACAGATATATGTGTAGTTAAAGTGGCCTGAAATATAGTCAAGAGAAACTCAGAGGGACACTTCTTTTCAGGTTTTCTGCAGCCAAAAGTCAGTTCAGCATCTCCTCTCTCCTTCAGCCAAGGGACTGACTGTCTTTTATCCCCACTTAGCCCCCTCAGCTCCAAGACAAAGGTTCCTAACTTAGCTGGGAGAGGCAGAGAGCTGCACAGCCCATGTAACAGGATGCACAGCGAATTAATATGTTCCCTGAGAACACAGAGCTGAGGGAGAGGGGGTGAACCAGGTTCCTCTGCACCCCTCCAGGCAGGAGGATAATGGACACAGCCCCAAAGGTCACCCTGTCCTCGGGGCACAGAGCTAGCAGCTGAATAGAACACACATTTTACTCTTTGTACAACACATCCTCTGTTTGGAAGTGCCTTCAGCCTGGACTACTTTACCCTGCTGGGAGAGAATTATTTAGAAGCTCAGCAATGTTTTCACTCATCGTGGAGTGTATCTGCTCTGGTTTGAGAAGGAAGAAAACAATCATTCAGGTGCTGATAGTCCTCTGATGCCTTCCCAAAGCTGCTGCACATTGATCAGGAAGAGGACCCTAATGCAATTTGTCAGAACGATGAGATATCCTCTCACACACACAAGGGAAAGCACAGACAGCACCATGGCACTACTTCTGTGTGAGTGCCCAGCTGTGAGGGCAGGCTAACCCTGCTGCTCCCATCTGGGTGCCAACCAGCTCAACCAGAGGAGCCGAGAGAAAACCCCTGGTAACTTTTCCAAGTCACACATTAAGTCAGAGAGAGAACTTCAGGGGCTTTGACAGCACTCAGCAATTCTTTCCTTCCCCAAGCACTTTTTTCTGCACTTGTATTAAGAAACTGCTTTGGAATTATTTCACCTGTTTGTCATGCTGGGCACCTTTCCAGTGAGACCCTCCCCAAGGCTCTGGAAGAGCTCTTGGCCCAAGTGCAGGCAGGGGCTGAGAGTCCTGGTACCCAACCATCCCATACCCCAGACCTTTAGGGTGCTCACTCCATCACCCACCCACTGCCTTTCAAGACTGTTTTAATGTGACACAATTATTCTGGGGACACGCTTTCCAAAAAGGCACTTATGTGCCTAATTCCTGTGGAAGAACTATGAGGCTTAAGGAGCTTGATCCTTTGAAATTCCCTGTTGGCTCCAGCAGAGCAGTGGTTGTACAC
>VZUH01004109.1:24395-52089 GCA_013401175.1 Xiphorhynchus elegans | reverse complement strand
TTATTGTTTTACGATACTTTGGCAAAGAAAAGCAATCAGTTCCATAAAATGCAACAGACACATGATGGAAAGCACCTTGTGCAGGCAATGGCCAAAACCTCCCGGGTTCCAGTGGTGGTTCAAAGCCCAGTTGCTTTGGTCATTCTCTGCAAGCCCCAAGGCAAACCCTCACCAGAGCAAAACCCATCCAAAGACTTCCAGAAATTGGAATTTTCCTTTTTTTTCCCCTGAGTTTGACCTCCATGATTGTGAAATCAGGGCGAATTGATGAGCAGATGTTTTGAAGGCAAAGCTTCCTGACAGCTGGTGGTGTTTGGACACTCATATGGAGCAACATTGCTCTTGATAGATAAATTGGAGACAAGTAAAAGTACATAAAATTCTAACTATAAATTAATTATTCCAACTATGAATAAAAAGTATAAATTCTACTACAAATGTAGAAAAAAACAGCCTTTTAAATATGATATCACAACTATTGTGGGACACTTTGATCCATGGAATATATTGACTTAGGTCTGCCACCTTGGTTAATGGAATCATAGAATCATGGAATGGTTTGGGTTGGAAAGGACCTTAAAGATCATCCCATTCCACACCTTCCACTAGCCCAGGTTGCTCCAAGCCCTGTCCAACCTGGCCTTGGACACTCCCAGGGACGGGACAATTTCTCTGGACAACCTTCTCCAATCCCTCCTCACCCTCCCAGAGAAGAATTCCTTCCCCATATCCCATCTAAACGCACTCTCTTTAAAGCCATCCATTGAAATTCAGGAGACTACATCCATTTCCCAAGTCTCCAGCCCTCAAGAGTGAGAAGAAGGAGCTCAAAGTTTCCACACTGGAACCTCATGTTACAGGCAGAAATCTGCCCAAACCTGCAACGTGCCAAGGAAAGAGGTCCAGGAGTTACCAGGAACTTTCCTCACTCCAAAGAGGTGCCATCCCTGTCATCCCTGTCCTGAAAATGTCCTTCAGCACTGAATAGGAGAGTGCAGAAGGGTGAAAGCCTTGGGTAGTGTGATATTACCCCAAAGAAATGCTAATGAGTACCTGGGTTAGAAATTAATGACATTTCTCAAGAGAAAATGCCTGAGAGTCCCTTCGTTATCAGAGTGTAGTTCGGGGTGTGCTTTGGACATTTCAGAGCCTTTATCCTGCCCTGAGCTTTGGTGGGAGATACAAAAAAAATCCCATTCAGCCCTAAATTTGCAGCCAGGTAAAAGTTCCCCCCTCTGGAATCTCAAGAAATTGATTAATTGCCATTAAAAGTGCAATTTAAACGGTAAGAAGAGCAAAGCTCACTCAGCATTTTCACTGTTTTCAGTGTTTCACCCTTGGAAACACCAACATTCAAACCTTGTGGGGCTTTCCCAAGACAGAACTTTCCCCTCTTTGCCTCCTCTCCATCCTATTTCCACCTTTCCCAGCTGCCTTCACTGGAAGAGATGGCAGGAGAGCAAACTCAAACAGCTGGGAAGCGTCTGAGAAGGCCATAAAAAGTGTAACATTTTATGAGAAGTCATAATTTCCTTTTTTTTTTCCCAAAGACTTATCTCCACTCCAGGTCACTTTACGACTTTCTCTGCGGCTTCTTGTGAAGGAAGGTTTTGCAGCAATAGACACTCAGGTCAGACAAGGCAGAGCATGTTAAAGAGCACTTTGCCCACGTTTTTTAAAGCCAATGAATAACCTGCCTGGCAACATTCCCAGATTTTCCTTAGAAAATGGACAGGAATGTTTCAGCAGTTCTAATGTTAAGAGGTTCTTCCACAAATTTTGGTTCCCTTTTGGAAGGATTTCTTTTAGAAGCATCTCAGTGAACTGAGAATATTTTTCTCCACGAATTTTAAGGAGAGGCTGGGTTGGCTAAGTCAGGATCTAGACCTCTCCACCTGGATTTGTAAGAGCTGTTTTCTACTCAGCTGGGCAAAATCTCTGCATTAATCAGGTGAAATTAAGGCAATATCTTGGACTTCAGAGCAATCAGGATGTGCAGCTTTCAATTCTTAGATGTTTTCTTGATTTTAGAAGCCAAAAGGGGCAGTGGGTCTAAGCTGGCATCTAAGCCAGCCTTTAGCCCCTTGTTCCCACTGAAAATTAGGAAGATTTGGATTCATGATGTCAAAAGAAACTGCCATTCTCATAATTTAGTGCAAACCATTAAAGCAGGAGAAGCCCAAGAGGATTTTTATTCCATGGTCCCATTTGTGGTAATTTATAACCAGTGATGAGGAAATGGGTTTGAACTAAAGAAGTAAAAATAAAAAGAAATATTTTTTTAAAAATCACCAAACCCCAAACAGTAAATACATTGAATCAATTGATAACTTTCATTTTGGAAATTCATAAGGATTGTGGCATATACTTTCTTTTTGAGAGTCAATTTTCTTCCACTTCCTTGTTCACTTCTTGTGAGACTGAAGAATTTGATGACAAACTTACTGAGAAATCCATAAACTGGAAATTGCATTAAAATGATCCCATCCCTCTGCAATTTCCATGTTGAAAGCGAATGGTGAGTAGGTAATGTCGTGTCCTTTAGGAAAAAAGAAGTCAAGGGCTAAACACTCCAAGATATTTAAATACCTCTTTAATCCCCTTTCAGGGGGAGGCACTGAATGCACTGGATTTCAGTGGAGAAGTCAGGGCCAAACAAGGAGCTGCAGTCTGGAAATCAAATGTAAAGTACAAACTGCTCATCCAGGGCACCTCGATCCAGCCAATTTATAATCAATATAACCCCCCTTAGGAATTATTTGATATCTCAAGCTTAGACACTTTTTCCTATAATTTATATTCTTTATAAGAACAGCTCAATGGCTTTATTTCAAATAAATATCCTTAATTTTAATATAACAAAGAACAGAATCCAGTTTGCAGATAAAAGTGCCTAGGGTCGATGAAAAGGATCAGATCTCCATCCCTGATTCCTGACAAAGTCTCCAGGGTCACAGAGTCATGGAATGGGTTGGGTTGGAAGGGACCTTGAAGATCATCCAGTGCCATCCAGGGACACCTTCCACTAGAACCTGGCCCTGGAAACTTTCAGGGATCCAAGGGCAGCCACAGCATCTCTGGGCAACCTTTTCCAGCCTCTCCCCACCTTCCCAATTCCCAATATTCCTTCCCAATAGCCCACCTAACCCTGCCCTCCTTCAGTTTAAGGCCATTGAGGTCGTTCCATTCCAAGCCCATCATGAACGTGCACAGGTCCCATCACGTTGAGGTTCAGCCTCCAGTTCCCTCCACACAGGATTCTCTCCCAGAGAAATGCCAAAGTCTCCTTAATGCCCATGCAAAAGAACATTTCACTAACAAAAGAGATGCTGTGCTAATTGCCACCAATTAGAGCTCACTAGGTAAACGACTCATTAGTTCACACTACCTACTTATTCTACTTCCCAATAGTTTCACAATTGAAATCAAAATGTTCATCTTGTTACTCCCTCCAAAAATTATTTTTCACTTCCTGGCAAAACTGTGCTATCCCTTTGAAAAAGTTGGATGTTTTAACAACATTTCATTGAAAATGGTGGGGGATTTTAGCTCATATCTGATCCTTCTTCGAGTCACAACTACAATATAAATTTATAAACAATTTTAAGCATCTCCAGTTTGGATTTTTTTTCTGACTCGGTTCCAAAATATTTTGTTAGATCATAAATTCCCTCAAATCATAATCAAAACAGGCAACAGATCCCCTTCATTTTTTTTCCTTTGAATCATGGAAGGCAGCCTCTATTTTGTGTACCTTTAAATCACGTGCTGAATTTCAGCTCTTTCTTGGCTTCTAGATTTTGCTGTGTGTGGCCACCTCCATCCTCCTGAGCTTGATTTGCAGCAAGATTTACAAGGTGAAATGGATGCTGCGGAATAAAAGGTCTAAATTACTGCAAATCTCCGTGAAAAGGTCCCCCACAAAGCCATAAAAATGATACATCTGCCTGTAATATCCCTGGGCTTTTTCCATCCAGGCTAAGGGTCTCCCTACTGGAGCTTTTGCTCAGCAATAATTCATGCAAACCTCACTCATAAATATGAATTAATCAGTGTTGAGAGTTGCTCAAGTGGATCATAATTTTCAAAATGAACCTCCCTTTGTTTTCAGGGTTTTGGTTTAAATACCTGAGACTGGGTTATTTTCAAGGCATTATTCCCAGGGAAAGGTAATTCCAAAGATTAAAGCACTTTGGAGAAGACACACTACAGGTGACCTGGCATCTGAATTCCTCGTGGTGCAGACTCAGCAGGTTTGTGTAAAATTCTCTGGGGAAGCTGATAAGATAAATGAGGGTTAAAAAAAAAAAAAAAGAGTTTTCTTCATGCCAAGCCCATGTGGTGGATCCAGAAAAAGAATTGAGTAAGAATAATTCCCAGATGAAAGGAGGACTTAGGATAATTAATAGCAACGAGACTGTTTGGATTGATAATTGTGCCTATCGTGTTCACACAGCAAAAAGCCAACCTCAATAACAGTTTCCAGTCTGGCATTGAGGCTGAAGGTTCAGACAGGGAGGTCTAAATACAAGAAGTGGGAGATTATCTTGCTTAAGTTTATAGAAAATTTATTATATTCCGTGGGATATTGGCCTATAATTCAGCTATAATTCAGATAGGCTCCTACAAGGCAATTGAGAATGGAAAACCAGGGGAGGAAGCACTGGAATATAATTCAGCAGAAGGAAGGCAGCTTTTAGGCTTCCACCTTTCAGCTCCTTCACTCTCCTGGCATTTCATACTTGGCCATTTTTTTCCCAGAGTTTGAAATCATTTCCTTCTCCTGGATCAGTGATCCATCATTCAGTGGCAGCAGAACAGGAATCTGGTGTCCCTTGCACAAGCAAAGTCAGTCCTGAAACAATCTGGATGTAGAAAGATGACCAGAAAAATTAAAAGCCCATTTTGGAATATATTTAATCAGTTTAGAATAGAAAGGCAAGGGAAAAAGGGGGCAAAAAATATTAAAAATCTCTAAAACTGATTAAAAGACAATGATTTTCTCTTGAAAAGTGGTGTTTGGCCTCAGAATTGTTGTTTCACAGGAATTTCACATGAATTTCCAATCTGGAAGAGGGCAGAACAGAATGGAGACACCTTAGAGCCCTTGCAGTTACAAAATCATATGAGCCCTGATACATTCAAAAGAGAAGAATATTTATTAATAACTTTAAAATCTTGTAATTTTGTGACAAATTGAGAAAAGCATTGATCCTTCAGACCCCCACTGAGCCTAAACCTCTACAGTGACAATATTTACACTCCAGGGATCTGTTGGAAGGGTTCTTCTCACTGGAGTCAAGGGCACAATCCATCTGATCCTAAAATAAACCTTTACAATGGATCAGATAAATCACACCCTGAAATTTCTTATATTTTTATACTATTTATAATGCAGCTTGGATCATGCCAGCAGCTTGTACCTGTACTGCAGGTATTTATCCTTCCATCAGATAAATCAAGTACTGGAAGGCCACAATTAGGGACAAAAATCTCATCCCAGCTCCCTTAAATAATTATGAAATATAAGGAACTGTATTTTGGGGGTTTCTATCTCTACCCAGAGATAATAACTTGTAATAACCATGGATGGAGCACATTCCCAAAGTTTTAGAGGCATGAGCTGGGTGAGAATCCAGGAGAACCCAGAATCCAGAGTGTGTTTCTGGTTTATCTTTGGGTTTTTAGCACAAGGAGGTGTCAGGGGTAGTGAAGGTTCTTAAGAATGACCTAATTTAAAGAACAGCATAAGGGACTACGTGTGGATTTTTCCACACTTACTCCGAGTCTGAGCTTTGCTGTGCCCAAGGGTGCAACAACAAATGTGAACGGAGGGAAAAGGGCCCATTAAATAGGAATCCAGGCTGCTCTGACACAAGAGAGCTAAATGTCAGGAATCAGCCCTCATGGAAGTCAGGAAAAACCAGGATGAGTCAATCCCCAAGGTGGAAGAATTCAGCCAGCTTAATCAATTGAGACTGGAATACTCAGATTATTCCTATAACATAAAACCAGACATTCAAAACATAAAAATGCAGTAACATTTATTGTGACTCAAAGAAAAGGTTAAAAATGAGCCATAAGGAAATTATGACTTTGCCTGTATTGCCAAACCTGGAAAGTTTATTGCAAGTCTTAAAATGCTTGGGATCCATTTTTTTTTTTAAAGCCTTATATCTTGGTGATTCTATGGAACTTGTGATCATTCCTGGATAATTCTGTAAAAAAGGAAAGGCCAAAATTTCACAAAAGAGACGAGCAAAACAAGAGTAACCATGTTGCTAAACAAAAATAAATACATCCCTTCAGCAGGAAATTCTGATATTACAAAATGTGCTCTCGTGTTGAAATAAGCCAACACCAAAATGCAGAATCTCCTGCAGAATAAGAGGTTTTGTCTTTGAGAATTGGGAAATGTTGAATTTTGAGACAATTTTGTCTATAGATTAGGCTTACCCTCGTGAGCAACATCAGCTGGAGCTGCTTTGGTTGGAGATATTCCTCTTGTGTGTCAATTTGAACCTGAGATTGTCCTGAGTGTCATCCAAAATGGGCTGAAAACAGCAATGTGTGTGACAGGCTGGTGTCATCTGAGCTGCAGTCCTACAGCTCTGCACCTGCTAGGTGGCCTTACTCCAGTGAGTAAAGGGAAGAACAACCTCTCACATCACAATCAGGGAATTCCAGAATGGTTTGGATTGGAAGGGACAATAAAGATTGTCTTGTTCCAACCCCTGCCATGGGCAGGGACACCTCCCACCAGCCCAGGGTGCTCCAACCTGGCCTTGGACACTTCCAGGGATCCAGGGGCAGCCACAGCTTCTCTGGGAAATCCATCCCAGTCCCTCCCCACCCTCCCAGCCAGCAATTCCTTCCCAATATCCCATCCATCCCTGCCCTCTGGCAGTGGGAAGCCATTCCCTGTGTCCTGTCCCTCCATGCCTTGTCCCCAGTCCCTCTCCAGCTCTCCTGGAGCCCCTTTAGGCCCTGAAAGGGGCTCTCAGGTGTCCCTGGAGCCTTCTCTTCTCCAGGTGACCCCCCCAGCTCTCCCAGCCTGGCTCCAGCCCTTGGAGCATCTCCATGGTCCCCTCTAGACTTGCTCCAGCAGCTCCACATCCTTCTGATTTTGGAGATCCCAGAGCTGGACTCAGCTCTGCAGGTGGGGTCTCCCAAGGGAGACAATCCCCTCCACAAAGGTGACAGCTCCGAAAAGCAAAGCAACATCAAAAGGAGCATTGCAGCAACCTTAAGAAGAAGAATAAAGGCTAACGAGATGTTTCATGGAAATCTGAGGGTGTTCCATGCATTTCAAGGAAATCAGGATCCTCACTAGGCTGTGTGGAAACATCTTTCTCCTGCAGTTAGGGGGGGAATTTATGCCAAAACTGTGACTCAAGAGCCTCCCTGGTTGGGCAATCCAGTACCAGTCAACATTCCAGAAAGGATCCTTGCCCCTGGACCTGGCAGCTACAGCCACCACTGTGTTTGCAGGCAATCCATGTGTCCCAGCACGGATCCAGTGTAGGTGTTCCCCTTTTTATCCCTTTTTAACCTCCCCGGGAATCTTGGGAATGGTTGCAAGGGGCAGATTTGAGTAATTTCTTGGCTGGCTCCTTTGGGAGATGGCACAAAGGCAGAGTTGCCCTGGGAGAGGGGTCATCTCAGACTTATTGGGAGAAAATCTATCCCCTTTAGGACTTTGAGGGTTCAAGGGCTGTGTCAAGTCCTTCTGCTTTTGGGATTTCACTGGCAAATGGGGATTGGGAGCTCTAGAATTTCCCTGGAATTTCTCTAGTTCAGTCTTAATGAGCTGAGGTATCTCAGAGCAAGCCCTCTGTTTATGAAGAACCCTCATGGTGCTTGTTCTTATTTCTCATTTTTAGGGTTTCTGTACTGAAAGAAATTAGTTGAAGCACTATTTTTGGAGATCTTCCATGCTCTGTGCTGACTCTGCCAAGCTCATACAGTGTTCTCAGATGCATTTTGTGTCCCAAATGCCTTCAAACACCCATGATTTGACACTGAATGAACTGTCTGCAAACCACTGAACTCTACCCTGCATTCCTGGATCTCTTAGAACTTCCATCACTGTCACTGCAGATCTATCCCACACTGGATATTTATTTAATGTTTCAGGCCAGGACAAGTCCTGGGTCACAACCACCATTATATTTGGATGTTTCCTGGAAGAACCCTGGGGGTTTCTGCTTAGGGAATTCTCATTTGACACATCCAAGCTCTCATAGAGCCCCTGGAGATTGAGTCAGTGGGGTTTGGGGAGGTGTTGCCCTGGCCAAATAGGTGGGATCTATACATTTCCTATGCTAGAAGCATCTATGTCCATTTGAGGTGCTCTGGCAAAGCTGGAACATCTGAATTATTTTGCCAAATGTGTAGGAAACCTGTGCCTTTCCAGATTTAGTGCCAACTCCAAGGGCATTATGTACCTGGGAGAGGGTAACTGGAAGAACCTCTGGATAATTAAACCAGAATGAAGAATGCTCTAGACTTCAAACCTGCTTGCAGACACCCCCAATTTTCTGTCCTAGTCTCCAGCCTGAATCCCAGCCCAAGGATTGAGGCTGATGGATGTAGAGGGATGGAACACCTCTCCAATGAGGAAAGGTTGGGAGGGTTGGGCTTGTTCATCCTGCAGAAGGCTCCAGGGCCTTTCAGTACTCAAAGGAATTTTTAAAAATGGGAGAGGGGCTTTTTGCAGGTACATGTAGGGATAGGACGAGCGGGAATGGCTTTAAACTGAAAGGGGCTGGGTTTATATTGGATATTGGGAAGGAAATTCTTCCCTGTGAGGGTGGGAAGCCCTGGAATGGAATTCCCAGGAGAAATTGTGGCTGCCCCTGGATCCCTGGAAGTGTCCAAGGCCAGGTTGGAGGGGGCTTGGAGAAACTTGGGATGGTGGAAAGTGTCCCTGTTCATGGCAGGGGGTGGAGGCTGAAACAAGATGATCTTTAAGGTCCCTTCCAACCCAAACCATTCCATGATTCTAATATAATTCCTTTTCACAAACTTCCCCATGAAGAGCAACCACTTTGTTCTATCAACACCTGCACATTTTCCCAACCCTTGTGTGAATTCCCTGGGAAAATCCACTTGATCCCTGGGAACAGGAATTTGCCTTTTCCAGCCTGTTTATCCCTGAGAGCAGCACATCACACGGTGGAGATGGGCTCTTCCTTGAGTCCCTTGGTGGGGACTGGCTGTGTGTGTCCACACCAGCAGGAAAGGGCTCTAGTGGAGCACTGCACATGGGGAATGCACTTTCCAAATAAAACTGTTCTTTCCAGAGCCCTGGCTGCTTCCCTTCCACAGCCTGACTCCAAACACCCAGGCACAGCTGGTTGGCAAAGCTCAGAGCAATCTGGCCAGCTGTGCCCAACACAGAGCCCTGAAAATCCTTGCCAAATGTTATTGCAGCAGGCACAGGTGGAATTTTGGGGGGCATTTGAAACAGGAACTACTCGAACAAGGCTCATACATGTTATTTGGGACTTGGAAAGTCTGTGGGCATCACCTGTGAGAGCTTTTGTAGGGAATTTATTTTATTGGAGTAAAACCAGTTTGCTCCGTGTCCTCTCCTCACACACAAGTCCAATGTCAGCCTGATTAATACTGTCAGTGGAGGATATGAATTCAGAGACAAGGTTTTCCTCTTGGCCTGGCATGTGGTTGTGGTTCTTCCTCTGCAGTTTGCATGAAGGTTTTGGCCAGCCCTGAGAGCACCCAGCTGGCTACGCTTGGTGATGCTGCTTTCCTTCGTGGTGTGTGGCTCCAAGTGTCAGCCTGGGGTGGAATCGAGGCCTTGGAACACGTGCCAAAGACTTATTTTAGCTGGGATGAGATCAGAGCAGCTCCCTTGGAAATGCTGGAGGACAGAGGAGGGCTGTGATGTAACACAGTCTCTCTTTATCAGCTGGGAGATCTTGGGCAGGGCTGTTGTCCCACCAGGACTCCTTCCCCTCTCTGCACTTTGCAGAACCAGCTTTCCCCAGTTCATCCCACCTCACTCTCCAGCAGGTCACTGGGATCCCCTCCCAGTTTCTCCAGCCATTGTTGTTTACAATCATAGAATTGTGGAGGTTGGAATGGGCCTTTAAGATCATCAAGTCAGACACCACCATGTTCACCACTAAATCGTGTCCCTAAATGCCACGTGTCACACTTCCAGGAGTGGTGACTCCACCTCTTCCCTGGGCAGTTTGTTCCAATGCTTGACAAACCTTTATGTGAGGAAATTTTCTCTGATAGCAAATTTAAACCTTTACTGAAACAACTTGAGGCTGTTTCCTCAGCCTGGGGCAACCTGCTCCAGTGGAAGGTGTCCCTGCTCATGACAAAGTGGCTGGGACAAGATCTTTAAGGTCCCTTCAACCCAAACCATTCTTTGATTCTGTGATCTTCAGTGGCTTTAGGAACCTGTCCCAGACAGCTGAATTGGATACTCTTCCCATATGCAGGACAATGCAACTCAGCACTGTAATTTATATTCCTGGGAGAAGCTCCTGGCTAGCTCACTGTCCCAGGAACACTGATCTGCAACCAGTAATTCACTCTGAGAGGAACAGGAGAATCTTAACCAATGGAATTTTCCATGTACCCCTCTCTCTGTACAAATCAAAATACCCAAATCACAAAATGGCACGTCAAGGCTTTCCACTTGATTGGCAGGAACTTGAGAAAACATCTTTCAAACTGTCTTTTTGACTGTCAATCAGTTGTGGAACTGGCTTTGCAGCAAACTCCATGTGTTCCTCCTTGTGTCATCCCTGGCATCTCAGACATCACTACTTCAAACCCTCTGAGCCTTGGTTTCCCACTCTCCTTTCCTTACTAAATTTCAGAGTAACCCCACTTTAAGCTCTGATCCCCCAAACCACTTAAGAGAGCATTAAACCCTCATCCAGCTCTTCTTGTGCTTGCATATTTTCTTTAATAGGGACAGATTTAGGCATGGGACATAAAAGAAAAGTCATGCATAAAAATTGCCTTTAATTGTTAACTGAGAAAGGAAATTCCTTGGGGTGAAGCCTGTCTTTTATTCGTTGAGGACACCACCATCATTATAAAGTCTGAAGCCTCACAGTAACATAAACAGCAGAATATTATTCTGCCATCTCAGACACTGGAAAATGCCACTCAGAAGGATTTGGATCTGCTAACCAAGGATGTACAGCGTGTTCTCTGCGCTGTGGTTTGGGGATAGTTTTCAATTTCTCATGCTGATGGGTGGGTTTTTCTCCAAGTTCAGTTCTGGGGGCTGATAAATCTCCCTGTTCATGGGGTTTATCCCAAACTCACTGCAGCCAATATTCTTCCCTTGCAGGATCCCATCTCTCCATGCAGTTTTAAATACATGGATGGATTTCTTCAGCATCAGGAATGCACTCCCCAGATGTTTGCTGCCCACTGCACACAGGGAGATGTGTCCCAATTTCACCATACATTAAAATTTGGGGTGAGATTTGTCACCTTTTGCCACCAAATGGCCAATAGAATCATGAATGAACAGACAGGTGGTAGAATTTTTGACTTTTTGCTTTAGATTTTGAACCCTTCGAGGGTTGAGGGGTTTTTTGGCATCATTTTGATCCCAAACACCCAAGTCAGTTTGGTTCCAATGCCCTTTGGGAATGCTGAGCTTGGCTTAGGAGTTCATCCCTCTGCAGAGTGAGGGCTCAGCCTTTCATCTCAGCTGTTCCACTTCCTCATTAGAGGGGGATTAGTCAAATCTCATCAGCAAATGGATCTGCACTGCTGCCCCTTGGAAGGGTGAAACCTTCAGAAGGGAGACTTTTAGGACCTGACTCTGAGTCAGAAGACTTGCTTCTTGAATGGGAATTAGGCAGAGCTGTGTGAAACTTGGCAGATCAAAATCTCGGAGGTTGTGCAAAGCTTGGAGGGAAAAAAAATGTAAAAAAAAGCAGAAAAAATCCAGAATAAAAATTGATGTTTGGATTTCTGGAATTTCTCAGAGCTCCTGTGCTTGGTGAGCTCACAAGAAATGGTTCTACTTGCTTTGAGTTGCACTTCACAAGTCACAGGTACATTTTTAGAGGAAGGAAATGTCATTCCCAGAGGGTGGTGACTTTCTAGATGTGCCAGTGATTCCTGGGCAAACACATCTGTGTCTGTGCCTTAACTCCTGCAAAATGAGGGATAATTCTTCTTTCTCCATCATTTTGACTGCAAAGCCCTTCAAGTTTTAAGTACTAAACTTTGTTTTGAGTTAGTGCACTGTTGAACAGAGGAATTTCAGTCGTGGCACTGCAAGGGCACTGTTTGAAAGTTAAATAAGAAAATTTACATTTCAAATATTATTTCATTATCATTGTCAGATTTGGCCAGATTTTAATTTGGTGTCAATGCCTTTATCCAGGGCATCCCTTCCTTTGTGAAGACTGGGACAAATTTAATGTGACTCCTAAAATTCTGAGCTTCATTGAAAAAGAAGTTATTCTATGGAATGATGCAGAGAAAATCCTTTCAGTATCAGCAATCACAATTAACTTTCCATTCCTTTTGGAATTTGAAGAATCACTGCACGATCCACTGAACGTGACCTGAACCTGGATTTATGCCTATCATTTCTTAGCCTTAGGAACCAGGGGGGGGAAAAAATAGAAAAAGGAGGAAGAAAAACAGGGATTAAGAAGTAGTTTTATTGCTTCCAGAAAACCTCACGAGGCTCCTTCAGCCTGGAGAGCTTTCCAATGTTTTTCTGTAGCTCTTGTGGCCTGCAGAGATCAGTTTGTGATGCAGAGGGATGGGAAAGGATGAGATGCTGGAATTTTTCCCACCTCTTGGCCTGGCTTGAGGTAACTCACCTTAGTAAGGACAACGGTGGCTTTTCTAGGTGTACCTCATGCTGAGTTTTATGCCCGAAGAATTCTGAGGGTGAACCCAAGTCATTTCTCCCAATGGGAACAGAGCCCATCAATCTTGGAGCTGATAGTTGGGTGGGGACCACCCAGCACCTCGTGGGACCCCCTGTTTCCTCCTTGCTGTTGTGTTTCTCTGTCCACCTCCCATTCCCAGACCCTCTCCAGGGCTCTGCTTTGAAATGACTCCTTCTCTGAGGCATGGAGAGGCTCCTCTTTGAAGAGAGAGCCTCCAGTTTGTGTCACTTACCCCGCGTGGGTGGCCTTGGAGGAGCCAACCACCATCACCAGGCAAAGGGCTTCACAATCCTCCCTTTTCCCTTCTTCTCCTTCCCTGTCTGCCCCTCTGGGCCCCTTCTGCTGGCTGAAGGGTGGCTCTTTGGACTGTATCTCTCAGCACAGAATCCCCCTTCTCCTGTTTCATCTGCATCTCTCTCCTGGCTGCTGCTGTAATCCAGAGGGGAGGAATGGGAGAGCCTGTGGCTTTTGAATTCTTTGGCTCATTTATCCCACCGCCCAGATACCTCTTGCCAGAGCATCTCATGTCTGTCTTTCTCAGGCAGCCCCAAAGGCTGGTGCTCTGCTCAGCCAGAGGAAGGGAGAACAAGAACCAACATCCCTGGAAGATCTCCTGAGGAAGGAGACACCACACACGGCCTCAGTCGTGGCTCACAGGAAGAGTTTGTTGTCCCTGGCACAATTCAGCTTGTGGCCACTGGCTCCTGAAAACCATATTTATTTCTAATTGCAATGGTTGTTCTCTCAAAGTGTGTCTTCTCTGATTAGGAGTTTACCCAGACCCTCAAATCATCTCATTAAGGCAGGAGACACGATGGGTTTGGGAGACAAGGGGGAAGGAGAGGGAAAACCAGCAAAGCGCAACATTCTTAAAAAATATATAATGATGCAGCTTCTGGTGGGTTGGTGGAAAATGATCCTCTTGCCCTTAACACATTCCTCACACCTCAGGCATTTTATGCAGGATTTGTTTATCAGGACTCGCTGATGAAAAAATTATCGTGGAATCCTGGAGTGGTTTGGGTTGGAAGGGACCTTATAGACCATCCAGTTCCACTCCCTGCCATGGGTAGGGACATCTTCCACCAGCTCAGGATGCTTCAGCCTGGCCTTGGACACCTCCAGGGATCCAGGGGCAGCCACAGCTTCTCTGGGCAACCTGTGCCAGGGCCTGCCCACCCTCCCAGCCAGCAATTCCTTCCCAATATCCCATCTAAATCTCTACTTTTCCAGTGGAAAGCCATTCCCCCTTGTCCTGTCACCAGCCCCTTGTAAACAGTCTCTCTGCATCTTTCCTGGAGGTTCCCTTCAGGTCCTGCAAGGCCATAATTAGGTCACCCCAAAGCTTCCCTTCTCCAGATGAACAATCCCAATTCTCCCAGGAGAGCTTCTCCATCCCTCTGATCATCTCGGTGACCCTCATGAATGACTCTCATTCTGGGGTCTCTTTTCTACCCATCAGCAGAAATCTCCACTCTGATGTTTACATGGAGCAGGTTCTTGGGTCATGAACTGTAATAACAATTAAAAAGTGGGTTAATGAGGAATTCCTAACACTGCCTGCACCAATCACTTTTCTCATCTCATACTGATCCAAACTGCTCCATCATTCTCTGTATTCCAAAGCTGCTTAGCAGGTGTCTGTCTGAGTTTAGGGCATCACAGAAACGTCTAAACCTCATTTGGAATAATACCAAAATAACTGGATCATCTTCAACAGGTCAGGACACCAAGAGTGAATTCCACGCTGCCAGTTGTCAGGAGGCTCTGGATTTAAACTACAGTAAAACCTTTACAACCAAATCCTGGAGCCAAATTCCTCCCAGCATTCATTTATCAAGGAAACATCCAGCAGACAGCACTGGGGTAAAGATTTATTGGGAAGGGGTATAAAAGAGATGAATGCATTAATAAATCCTATTTAGAATTGGATTCTCTTAGTAAGATTAAATATATTTCATGGGGAAAAAAATTATCTATTTTTTAAGTTTACACACATTTATAGATACATATATCCCTTCTTTTTGAATACTGAAATGTAATTCCCTCATGAGCCATTTTTAGCTGGATTTCTGATCTTTCTTGCTGTTTTCTTCTGAAATCCACATATTTTCTTGTTCTGGAAACCTGGTGGCCAACACTGAACTCAGGAGTTTAAGATGACAAACAATCTCATTTGTTGTGGTTTGATTCTATTTATTTATATCTGTGTGTGCAACCACGTTCTGTCCTTGGGTTTAATTGGACCACAAAAAGACATTTATGTTTCCTTCAGAGTAGTTTCAGTCTATAAGGTGCCTCAAAACTAATCCTAATGATATTGTAACCTCAAAAATAATCCCATTCTTATGTGGTTTGATCCCTCAGAACCCTGTGAGACACGACCCTGATGACCAAACCAATTAACTGTTTAATTATATGTGTGTAAAACTCACTGCAAAATGGGTTTTAAGTGCTTTTCCCACCACTTTCCTGCTTTGCTTCACTTCCAATCCACTGTTAATTACTTGCTGGTGGTGCCCTCAGAAAGAATGAAATCAAACAGAATCCACTTGCAACAAAGGAAGTTGAGAATTTTAGTTTCTTTTCCAGTGCAAATGTCAGAAATTCGAGTCACACCATTTGGTTTTTTATGTTGTGACTTGCATTTTGGAGTTCTGACACAAGTGGCTCAGATGATGTCCCTCAAATCCTTCACACCTCGGGTTTTCAGCATTTTAATGGAATATTGAACACTCCAAGTGCAGCTGAAATCAAGGAAACCCCCTTAAATTAAATAAATAATGTGGGATTTCTCTGCCTTAGTCCCTCTGGAGGGAAATTCCTCTTATCCCAAGACAGTCATCCAAGATATACGAGATGAAGCACCTCGGAATGTGCTTTTTTCTCCCCAGTGACTCTGAGAAAATGAGAATTATTCCTAGAGAGATAAAGTTGGATGGGATGAATAAGGTCAAAATGCTTCAAGCTTTGCCAGAGCTCAGCCTGGACTCCAAAATAACCGGATGCTTTTCATGTTGATCTTAATCTATTTATCAGTTTCCCATCAGCAAAATCATGTTCCCTCCTCAGAGGGATATTCTGAAGATGATTAACATTGGAAAATGACTCAGGAATGCCCAAAAAAAGAGCCCAGGAGGGGAAAAAACCGATTCTGTCTTTAGAGCAGCCTTTGAACTCCGGGTAGAAAATCCATCCTGGAAGCAACTCCTGCACAATAAACTCCAACCCTGTAACGAATTGTTCTGCTCTCTGGGCATGGGAGGCTCCAGTTTAAATACAGGAGGCTACTGGATCATTCAGCTGCAAGATAAGGTGTGATAAAAGGGAGAAAGGTAAGGTTTCACAAGCTACTTTTATTTTTTTCTTATCTTAATTGCTGAGAAATTCCCTTTGCAACTGGCGGCCTGTTGATTTTTTATCATAGAGATTCGTCTACGTGTGTTGGTCTGTGTGTGCAATATATAAAATATATTAATATATAGAGCAACAAACAAGCAATAAATGTTCTGAATTCTTTCATTTTCTGGCTATTCTTTTTTTTTCTAGGGAATAAAATCCTACAACTGTCCCATTTCCCAAAATGAGGCAAATAAAGCAAAAATACGTGTTATAAAGTCAGCTGTGGTTGGACATCTCCAAAAGAACGACTTCAAATATTGTTCATAGAGGAGGTTTGATGTATCTTAAAGTTCTGAATCCCTTCTGAAAATAGTCAAAGGGGTTTTAAGTGTCTTAAAGTTCTCAATCACTTCTGAAAGTGTTTATCATTTTCCAAGTGGAGATTTGGGATTCTGAGTGTCCCATTTGATGTATATATTTACTTTTAGTAAGTTCAGCTCCATATATATTATATATACAAGGCCTGGAAACCCAAAGTGGATGGGAATAGCCCCCTCCCCAAATACTAGGAATAAAGACTTAGCAATAAACCAGCGAATTAATAGCAAGTGCACTCATTGCCATGGAAACCCGGCCAAAACAAATATTGGGAGGCTCTGATTCCCAGAATTCACACATGCCAATACAATTATCCCCCTTTCCCCACAGCCCCAGCCATCCTGCCCAACGCTGATATTCCTCTCCTTGCTTTTCAACCTCTGCTGAGGTAATATTGAGTATTAATAATAGAAGTCAGCTAAATTTGGAGCTGGAGGGGCAAAGGGGGGGAAGCCTGGGTGGGAACAGGGCGATTTCAGTTTGTTTTGTCCTGTTTCCATGCTCGTCCACGTATTTGTCTCGGATTGCCTGGATGTTGCCATAGTGACCTTTGATAAATCCATGTTATGGATGCTGTGAAATATAAAGCCACGGCACATTACAGGGAATCAAGCAGGGGGCTGGGAGCTTCAAAGGCATGTTGGGCAGATTTGGGGGCTCTCATTCTGTTTTAATAAATGCTTTGCTCTTAATTAAAAAACGTGTGTCTCCTAGGCTGGAAAGTCATTCTGCTTTTGAGAAGTTTAGAGGAGAAAATTCACAGTGTCCAAAGCAGTTGGCTGAATTTGATCAGATTTTATCATTTATATTTCTTTAGTATGGGTAAAACTCCACCTTTACCTCACTGTTTCTGTTCTGTTAGTGTTTTCTAAATCAAGAAAGGAAATAAATTCAGATCATTCTTTATTTCTAAAGGCAAAGGCTTCACCTCTTTACAGGTGGCCACTTAAAAATTCAGAGTTCAATCCAAGCTGGAGATAAATGAATATTAGGAAAAGGTTCTTCACCCAGAGGGTGGAACAGGCTCCACAGTGAAGCTGGTGGTGCCCCCAATCCTGCCAGATTCCAGGAATCATTTGGACAATGCCCTCAGGGACATGGTTGGATTCTTGGGGTTGTTCTTTGTAAGATCAGGAGTTGGACTGGATGATCCTTGTGGGTCCCTTTCAACTCAGGATTCTGTGATTCCATGAACCAGGGGCAGAAAGGGATGCTTTGAGAGGACTTCACTCCGTGTCTTAGGCATCCAATCCAGGATAAGACTCAGCATTCAAGTTTTAAATGGCCAATTTAAGGCAAGGTAAGCCTCAAATTAAGTGCACCAATAGTTGTTACCACCCAGAATGAACATCTCATTTTATCCCTAAAAATGGGAGGTGATCCATCATTTCACAGCGTGTGATAAAGGCAGGACCCAAGTGCAGCTCTTGCACTTGTTCCTCCTTCCTGATTTTTCAGAAAAGTCACCGAATCACTTTCTGAGCAGCTTCTCATTCCGCTTTGGAGGACAGTTTATCCCAGCAATCACAAACTGGACCCAAAAATGGGGTGGATGCTTGGCATGTCTGTCCAGCCAACAGCCAGAGCCTCGATGATTAACTAGATTGAGTGCTGAGGGGGGAATTAATCCCCCTTAGCCACAGCCATTCCCAGTGTAAGCCCCTGCTTTAAGCCAGGTTTCCTGCTTTTATCAGGGAAAGGTCACTGGGGAGGGCACCTCATGCCATCTATTTTAGACTATTAGCTAATGATGAATCCCACAGAGGGGTCTGTGGCATCAGAGGGAATTTTGGGGGATGATGTCCCTGCCAAAGACTAGCACTGATATCATGTTCTCTCCCTTATATTATTTAGGAGGGCTCTGCAGCTTTGCTGTCCTCTGCTTGGCACTGCCTTCTCCTCCAAGGTGGGTCCAGCCATGACCAGCTGCACACACCACAGTTCCCAGCGTTATGGGGGTTTTTAAGGCTGCCAAAATTAAAGGATCACAGAATGATTTGGGGCCTTTCAAGATCATCTAGTTCAACCCCTCTGCCACAGACAGGGACATCTTTTGCTAGCTCAGGTTGCTCAAAGACACATCTAAGCTGATCCTGGACACATCCAGTGATGGGGAATCCACAACTCTGGGCAAACTGTCCCAGTGCCTCCACATCCTCATCCTAAAATAATTCCTCTCCACATCCAATTTAAACCCACCCTCTCCCAGTTCATAACTTCTCACCCTTGTCCTGTCACTCCAGGCCTTGATAAAAAGTCTCTTCACACCATTCTTATAAGCCCCCTTTATATATTGAATATATATATATTCTTCTCAGAGCCTCCTTTTATCTGTATCATAAATCCCTGATATTTGTGACACCATATACATATGTGACTGTACAATGCTTCCAAAAATTGCTTTAATGTGTGGGATAATTTTAAACAACTTTCTGAGACAAGTCAGGCATTCCATTAAGCTCAGAGATATTTAACAAAAACAAGTGGTCTGAGGGAGAATAGGCCATTATAATCATGGAATGGTCCTATTGAGGTCATTCCTTATTGGATGCCAGAAAATCAGGTAAAAAATGTGTCATCTCATGCACCTCAGATGAAAAAATCCTCACCTGTGACTTGCTTCTCTTCTATCATAAAGAAATTGGGCTTTACTACCATGTTGGTGAAAAATCAGAGAACTGAGGGTGGGATGGAAGTGACAAACAATGAGATTGGAAGATTTCAGACAGAATGAACCAAAGCCTGGAAATCTTAAACTACACTGAGAAACTGAGAGACCTCCCACTGTTAAACTACATGTAAAGGTTAAGATGTGTCTGAGCTTTAAGGGCTGATACAGCACAACATTTTCTCATCATGAGGAGGTTTTAGTGTAGAAGATTTTGAAATTGGCTCTCCAGCCTTCAGAAAAGAAGATCCAGGGAGAACTCAGAGCCCCCTCCAGTGCCTAAAGGGGCTCCAGGAGAGCTGGAGAGGGACTGGGGACAAGGCATAGAGGGACAGGACACAGGGATTGGCTTCCCACTGCCAGAGGACAGGGATGGGTGGGATATTGGGAAGGAATTCTTGGTTGGGAAGGTGGGGAGGGACTGGCACAGGTTGTCCTGTGGCTGCCCCATCCCTGGAAGTGTCCCAGGTCAGGTTGGAGCACCCTGGGCTGGTGGAAGATGTCCCTGCCCGTGGCTGGGGGTGGCACCGGGTGATCTTTAACATCCCTTCCAACCCAAACCACTCTGTGATTCTACAGTCTAGTTATGCCAGGCTGGGAAAGCAACAACAACAAATACCCAACCCTCCAAAAAATCCAAAGTTCCTTGCAGCAAAGATAATGGACAATCGAGATGAGCAGCGAGGGAAATAATGGATTTTTCAGTGGAAGAAGGATTTAAATGCAGATCAAACACCCTTCTCTGAAGGAGCCTCCAACTTGAATAACAGCCCAGAGAATCCACGGGTTCGTTTATCCCACTTCAGGACCGGCCAGGTGTCAACGCAGGTGACCGGATTGTCCTTTTCTTTGCCTCCACATCCTTTCCACGGGCAAGGCAGAGCAAACAGCTTTGTGCAGTCGCCAGCAGGACACTAGGTGGCCCACAAAGCACACCCAGACACCCCCACGCCCCCTCCCAGTGACCCCCACGCAGGACCAGGCGAGCACATCTGTCGCAGCTCCGCGTGGTACTGCCAGGGATATTGCCCATTACACGATTTGTACATATTTAGGCTTAGCCAACCTAAGCTGATTGCAGGTACTTAAAATTGCTTTTGTGCCATGAACACTTAACGCTAAACCTCTTTTAATTTGCACCGTGCTACTCAGAGAGATCATATCATTCTTCTGGTCAACGTAAATTCCCCATCTGGCAATCCCAGCCTGCTGGGGTATTTCTTTTAATAATAATTAAAAAAAAGAATTTAATAAGCTCTTTATTGAGCTTTTATTGTCCGGCCCTGTAATTGAATCACTGTGCTGTGACAGCACGACTGAGGCTGTTATTAGCAAATTCTATAAACAATGGGCTTGATCCCTTTATGAAAAACCATTGTAGGGGGAATAGTTAATCTGGGCTAAAAAAAAAAAAAATAAAACGAAGCTCTGGGAGGGGAAGCAGGAGGGGGAAACACAATTGCAGATTCCAAATATTTAAAACTGTTTCTGCACTTTGCCATTCCAGCCCCCTCCTCCCTCCACGGCCCTTCTCCCACCAGCCGGCTGCTCAAATCCCTTTTTGTTCTTTGTGCCTCGAGTCTCTGAGGCAGAACTTGTTTGCAACACGATCAGCAGGGAGGGAATTTTGTCTCCAGAGCAGATTCTCCTCTCTGAGAGAAACTGGTGTGCTGCTTTTCTAGGCCACTTTGGGGTTTTGGTGGCAAACCACCACAGCTGGAAAGCTTTAGAAATTTAAACAGATACCAAAGAGGGGGAAGTGGAGTCCATCAGAGAATGCTGGCACTTTATTTGGACATCTCCACTAAAATTAGTCCCTCTGCACTCAGTAGAGTTCTAGTCAAAAGCATTGGTAGTGTTGAGTGCAATTAATCCCATTCAAAAGCAGAAAATTAGACAACTCTGTGGACATTCCCTAATCATACGATGCTTGAGCACAATTTCCACTGCCTATAAAAGGTCCAGGGACCTGCACTTTAGCACTTGAATGAAAACAGACGTGAACTGAGCATGGAATTTCTGCTGGCATCAAGTTTTCCAGCTGGCACTCTGTCTCCTTGGGGTTCTCTTGTTTTATGCACTTAGTAAAGGTGGGTGAAGGAGCATTTTATTGGAACAACAGCTACGTGTTCTGCCACTCCAGGGCATATTCAAGGTACACTGGGTGTTAGACAAGTCCCTGGCCATAAAGTTGTCCCTGCCAGCATTGGAAAGGCTCTATTTCATTGTCTGAGTTCCTTACCCAGTTCATAACTCCTCTGGGGCAAAGTCTGTTCCTTACAGTGTGTTTCTCCAGGTCGCTCCAGGAGCTGGATCTTGGCTGTGGTCACGTAGCACCGCTGTTGTTCAGCAGACATTAATCACAATAAATAACTGATCAGGGCTCCGATGGCAGGGAGGTTAAAGAAATGTTGATCAATATGTTATCAGAATAGTTCTGAACGTGAACTTCAACCCAGAGCCTGCAGAAATCAGTAGAAATGTTGTGGAGCTTCTCATGGCATTTGCACCATAATCCAGTGACCTTGTTTGACCAACACCAAGACCAGTTTTTTGTAGGCATTGAAGGTGAGGCTGAATTCAGAGCAGGAGGCCTAAGAGGAGGCACCTGATGATCAATTATGGAAGAAAGGAGACAATTTTGTGACTAATAGGCGTGAAAATCAGACAAAGAGGCAGAAATAGGAAGAACTTGATGAAGACAGAAGAGTCAGACAAGGTTTTGTGTTCAATAGAAATATTCCCTTTGAGCAAATCATGGATATTGGGGCATTAAGTAATCAAATTTGGGAAGGATGGAGGATTGGATGAGTGTTAGGAAGCTGGATGAGAGCTGGGGACATAATAAGGCCTCGTGGAAAGGATTGTTTCCAGGGACAGCAATGCAAAGCAGGATTTGAGGTTTCTGATGGAAAAAGTGGACCACTTTCACATTTTCTCATGGTGCATTTCTGTGATGGATCAAAATGTCAACATTTATAGGATGTCAGTGGGAGCTCTGACAGAAGTGTGGAAAGGAAAAAAGATATTTAGCTTGGGTTTGCAATTTAAGCTTTATTTGAGTGAAGAGCAAGGTTCGGGATGGGGACAAGGGGAAGGGGAGGATGACACAGGGAAAAGGATAGCATAAAAGAAGCAGAAGATGTGATTTTACTGGAGATCAAAGAAAATTGTATAGAAATGTGTAGAGGACATGGCCCAAATTTATGCACAAACACCACTAAGGATCATGGATCCACACTGAGAAGTAACAACTTACAAACAATCTGAAAAAAGCTTGGAACCCCCCAAAAAGCATCCACATCCACACCTGTACCTCTAATTTTTGATAGTGAGCATAAAATGATATTTGGCCACTGAAAAATAGATCAAATTGCAGAAATGGGGATGGTAGAGGAGATGCAGCTACTCAGAAGGAGGAAGAGTCACAAGTGGCAAAGAAAAAGGAAACTAAGGCTGGATATAAGGAAAAATATCCTCAAGACTCAGGGGGACAAGGGCACAATCCAAGTTTGGATACAGCCCTTTTTTGAGCAAGGAGAGAGAGATCCAAAAGCACTCATGTTTGCAGACACCTGGGAAAATGGAATGGGAAAACACAGTGAGAGTGAGCACCAAATCTGTCCATGCAGCAGGAATAAATTAAAAATTTCAGTGATAAACCAGCTTTTTGACCTGAATTTTACTTTTATTTCCACGAGTTACTGATGGCTGAATGGAGAAAAAAACTGGCATCTCTCCCCAGCGTGAATTGTCTGATTTGTAAGGTTTTGAACCACAATATATATGTTTGGACAATATATATATATATTTGAACACACATGCCAGGCATTTTTTCCTCTGTAATGTATAGAAAAAAAAAATTAAGTCAATTATTTTAATGTGATGCAATTTTAAAGTGGATCTGGGTGTTTCTATGGTCACAGACCTCTGTTTATAAGTTTGGTCTTCCCCCAGCAGTTAAAGGAGAGCCTGGTGACCAATAGGAAAGCAAGACCTCATTCCCCACATTCCATTAGCTCCATAATTCCACATTAAATGATGGGTTTAGTGCCATATGGTGAAGTCTGATATGAAGAAGAACGGGAGGAAAATTAATATATACACACACATGTATATGCACACATGTATTTTTGAAATATATGTATACACACATATATATGTATAGCACAATTAAGCTGTCTGGTTTCCTTTAGGAAGTGACAGATATTGATGAAGTGAAAATTGTTAAACCTTTGCACTGATTCCTCCTGCTGTTAAGGTTTGCTTCAGTCTGGATTTGGGGTTGGGAATTTTAGTTTAACTCAAACTCCATGGAGAGCCTCCCTGCAATTCTAATTTTCTGGAGTCAGCCTGGAAACCACAAAGCAAAATTCTTTCCAGGCACTCTGACTTTCAACACGTAACCTAAATAACAATACTGCTTTTACCTAATGGTCTAAACATCTTAAGTATTAAATGAGGGATAAATTTGCCATGAGGTCAAGAGTTAAAAACCCTTAAATGAAAGAGTATTGAGAATGTGCATGCGAAAGACAGCGGTAATATGATTTCCATACATTCAATTTTCTTTTCAGATTACAATTCCACCAGCAAAAGTTCTCTGGATTTATGTTATTGCAGGTCCAAGCTCATCTTAAACCACTGACTAGAAAGGTCCTGGCATTCATCTGCTCAGCCTTCACCTGCTTCTTCTGACTGAACATGAAAAGCCAAATTGAACATTGTCAGGCAGAATAAATCTGCTAAAAATTGCCTTTTCAGCATCAATATTACAACAGCTCCAGGAGCTTCAACCAAAACACTATCACATATTGAAAAAGAGAACTTGCAAAAGACAGACATTTGCTAGAGAGAGAGAAAAAGGAGTGAGAAAAATTAGGGGGGTTAATTATAAGAAGGGGGGGAAAGGGCAAAGCTGCTCTGCTTAGAGTGAAATCAAATATCTCTAAACCAATGCAGACCTGGGAATGGTGGTTTAGTGAGAATTTGAACATCCACTTCCCAGCAGGGCTCACAGTTAAGGGTGGTATCACCAGCCCTAGTTCATTAGCATTTATGATATAAAGCAATTATCACTCCCAGGGGGGGAATTTTACTTTCCCCATGAGTTCTGCTCACACTAAAACCTTCTCCCAAAGGAAGCACATCTTACAGGCCTGTCTAAAATTAACACCAGGGCTGTGTTTTCGGGGAGAGTTCAGGCTTGCACTCAGTCTAAGGTACTAATCCAGATGTGAAAGGAGAAACTCAACCTCCCAGCACCTTTATTCCACTTTCCAGCACTGGCTCTCTGCACAATTGAGCCATTCCATGTCAACTCTGACCCCACACGAGGTGTCAGCACACCTTGACTGTAAATCTCTAATAATGGGGTGTGTTATGATTATCCAGAGTGATTTTAAGGAGTTGGTGATCCTGGCTGGAAATTCCCTGGGCTACCCCAGTGTAAGCAAGTTCAGGTTGGTCTTATTAGGTCTTGGACATAGAGATGGGGCCAGGCTGAGTCAGGAGTTGGCTGGAAGGTGGAGCTTTTCCCCAACAGACCCAACCACGACCGCTGCGGGAAGTGGTGGTGGGAATCCAGGAGGTGTTGCTTTTTCCAGTGTCTGTGTCTGTGCTCCTTTATTTTTCCCCTCGAGTTCTCTGCCATGGCCTGGACACATCGATGCTGAGGTGTCACAGCTGGGAATTCACTCAGTGCTCAGCCACCCCGAAGCCCAGGCAGTGTGGTGGGGAGAAGGAATGAAGGATCATTTCCAAGGAAGGTCAAAGGACCAAAATCGACGCTCTTCTTATTTTTTCCAGCAGTGCTTTGACAATTACTCTGCCTTCTCCTGCATCGCCTCAGGTCATCAAAAGGGGCATTTCAATATCAGAGCTAATTAAGGATTTGTCTCACAGAAACACATTCCCAGTTCCTAATCTCACACGGATGATTTGAAGCTGTTCCCTTCACGTTTTCCTCGGTAAAGACTCCGATGGTGAAATGTCACTGAGGTCTCTCCAACTCCAAGCAGCTGCTCAATAAAGGTCTGGGCACTTCAGGAATTCCAGTGGCACTGGGAATTTCATGGCAGTGCCACTGCAAGAGTGGAAGGGAGGAGAGATGAGAAAACACTCTTTGAGAGAGAAAAAAGGTTGAAGCTGCTTCTCTTTCAAAGGGGAGACAGATCAATGTTTGCTGTTTCCCAAATCTTTTGTCATATTCTGATATAAATGTTTCTGCTTCAAAACAAAAAGGATTTCCTGTGATGCAAGAAAATGATATTTTGCCTCGTGTGTTTTACATAAAATATGAAGCCAAGAAATTAATCCCATTTGGGCACCTCCTACAGTACTCTGAATTCACTGCTGCTAAACCTTTCATTTCTTTTAGAATACAAAGCCTTTGGGGAGGAAACAAACTGGAAAAGCATTTCCAAGCAGTCCTAGTAGGAAATGATGGGAGAAGAAACATGGCAGCTTCATGGATGGGACTTGAATAGAGAGGACACCTCAAGAATGAGAAAGGGACATGAAGTTACTACACTTTAAAACAGAAAATCAATCCTTTTGGACAGGTTTTTATCTGCAATTCCAGGTGTTACCTTTGGCACAAAGCTGGGTTCTGATTAAAGTTTCTAAAATACTTGCAAGTTCAGTAACATAGTACAGAAGTTAAAGTAGTTCTGCTCGTTTGTCTTTCCTCAAAACACAACCTTTTTTTATTCCTGAGAAACACAAATTGAAATAGAATTTTGTTTGTCAACTTGATTGACCAAGCAGATCTTGGTCTATCAAGCTGACAGATCTCCAGCCAAAAATACCCATAATCTAGTTTTTAAAATCTTCAGTATCTGTTTACTAAAACAACAAAAAAAAATCTGTATTTTGAACCCAATCATCTCTGACAGTCACATTTAAGCATGAAACAAGATAAAATTCAATCTGCACTGAATACTAAAAGAGGAAAAGGATAAGGGAAAAGAGTCAGGGAAAAGGAGCCACTATATAAGAAAAAATGAAAGTCCCAGAGGGCAGTGGAGCTCAACTGGCAGTGTTTTATTTGCTGTAGAAGTCCCTGGTTGAGCATCTCCAGATTGTGCTGATCATGCAGGTCAGGAAACAACCACACAGTGGGACTTTGAGGTGTTGACATCCAGGAGTGTCCAAAAATAGGTCCATAGGTCAAGGATTGGAGAAGGAAACGTGACAATCTTTCTTTGAGCCATGCCCTTCTTATTGGTTTAAGATATTGAAGGGCAAGAAGGAAAATTTTGGAGGCCAGTAGGTCTGTGGTGGTTCTGGGGGAGGTTCAGGGGAGCAGAGAGAAGCCCATGTCCCTTACCAGAAGGAGTGGAAGGAGGATCTTCAAAGGTCACTTCAGAGGTGGCATGAAACAATCTGGGAGCTGTGTTACTGGAGACAGGGAAGAGGGATGGCAAAGGTGGTTTCAGGGCACTTGGGGAGAGTGGAAGCTGCAACAGCACGATGGAAAAATCTAATCTGGGCCATCTGAGAATGCAATTTTTCACCTTCAACTTCCCCTTTGCATTGTCACCGCTGAACTAGGGCATGGCCCCATAAATGACTACACAGGGCTGGAGCACCTCAAGGTTTGGGGACACCTGACCAGCCAGGACGGTGCAGGTTCAGTCTGAATGGCACCACAGGGCCAGCTGAAGAACACGACCTTTGAATGTGACTTGGCAGAGCCAGGAGGACTATCAGTGTTCCTGGAAGCCAGGTTTAATTAAATTGCAGCTCTAATCTAAAGATCCACCGCGCCATGAACCTCTTTATTGCCCTGAGGTCACAACCTCGAAGTGGCTCCGCGGGAAAATGCGTTGGAGCTCTCACGTAGCCCGGACACATCTGCTCCAGCAGGTCTGCCCTGGGACCTTCTGGGTGAATGGCATCATTAAGAGCCTCTGGAGAAATTAGATTGGCTTTAAATCGGCTTCTCACCCACCTCTCTCCATCCAAGGGCCTGCTGATGAATCTTAGATGTCTATTCAAAGCCAATCTTTCCAGTCAATGGAAAGACTGGGATGTCCAGGGGAAGGCTCATCCCGTATATTTTAGGTTTAGATTAGTACTTTTGAGCTTTTGCCACTGAGAACTACGTTGACTAGACATCTAAATTTTAAATTAATGCAGTCAGGTGAAATAATATATCTACTTTAGGGCAACACAAACCTCTTTCTTCAGCACTGAAAGCTTTCTGGGTCACGTTTTCAGGCATTTCTGTCCATAATGAAGATGAATAAGCTTAATGAAGATAAATAATGGTATGTAATTGCAAGGGAACTGAGAGCACAGGTAAAGTTCCACATGTCACAACACAAACAGTAAACGTATCCATGGGGATGGCAGCGTTGGGCAGGACTTACCAAAGGCATCTGCTGCT
>VZUH01004109.1:5016-23995 GCA_013401175.1 Xiphorhynchus elegans | reverse complement strand
AGTGAAGGAGGGACAGACTCAGCCTTTAAGCAGCTTCCTGAGTGTAGGATCCCATTTCTGGATGTTGGATGTCATTAAATTCCTCAGCTCTGAAGGTCTCAGCCTGTGTAACCACACAATGACACGTTTTCAATCATCAGGTTTTACCGAGCCTTTCCCCCACAAATGACTAATTTTGAAAGCGTTTTCAGTTTTGCCCTAAAGTAGCTCATAAGGCAAATCTTTCCATTTATTCTTACTCCCTGGAAGTGGGGGCAAACTCCTGTGCCTGTTCCATCCTGGGTTAGTGAACCTACTTTGAGGGAAAGTCTCTTCATGATATGTTTTGTTTGAATATGAGAGAAAACTTATTTACTTTGAGGGGGACAGAGCACCAGAACAGGATGCTCTGAGAGGTTTTGGAGTCTCCTTCTCTGGAGATACTCAAATCCCACCTGGACATGACCCTGTGCAACCCACTCTAGGTGAACCTTCTTAAACAGGGAGATTGGATTAGATGATTACCAGAGGTCTCTTCCAAACCCAACTGTTCCAGGACTGTGATTCAGGGAAAACAGTTTTAGTTCCTCTGAGACTGAGACAACAATGTACAGGGAAAACTCTGGAATACATCAAAATTTGGGGCATGATATCTTCAAGGTTGACCCATGTTCTCCATAAACATTGGGTTCGTGGGTTCATTTAGTCACTAACGCCTCCCTCAGTTTCCTTCCAAACGTCCAAGTTCTGATATAAGATAATGTTCAGGCATCCTCTGACCCTCAAACATAGACTACATGGGAAAGAGTTGTCACCTGGATCTCAGGGAAACATAAGCATGAACATATTCCATCCCAATGGAACAAACAGAGGCTGCGATAGTGAGTTAAAGGGCACACATTGGCACAGGTTGCCCAGAGAAGCTCCGGCTGTTCCATCCCTGGAAGTGTCCAAGACCAGGCAGGAGCAACCTGGGATAGTGGGAAATGTCCCTGCCCATGGCAGGGGGTTGGAATGAGATGATCTCTAAGGCCCCTTCCAACCCAAACCATTCCATGATTCCATGATGTGGAGCTGGGTAGTGTTAAGAAGTGGATGATCTATCCCCCCCCAGTCACCTCAGGCAAAATGTGAGACAAGATAATAAATAAAAAATACTTTGTTGATACCAATATAATGGAAATTTTGGGCTAAATTCCTTTGTACAAAGGTGCTCTCTGGAAAACCTTCCAGTCTCTGGATTTAACTCCAGAGGGAAGCAACGTCCCTTTCAAAGATTTCTAAGGAGTAAATGTTTATGGGTATTTACCAACCCCATGTGCCTTTCCCTTGGGCTTCTGACATGACACTCAACACCTGAGTGGAACTCCCAAGGCAGGACTCACCTTGCAGATCAGGTTGTCCACTTTTATGTGTCTCCACAAGGTGTGGGTGTCCAAGGTGTCATAGAAGTCAGTGCAGTGGTGACTGGAGACAAGGAGATCTGCTCCATGACACCCACTCACCAGTCTCCCTGTCAAGTGCTCATGTTCTCAGACCAGCACTGGCTCCTCTTCCTCCTTCATCTTCCTAAATCCTTAGAAAATACACCCACAGCAGGTTAGGGACAACTATCTCTTGATGGTGGGGACCCCACTGCAGACCTGTCCACCTACAGATCCACTGTCAGGGTGTCTGCCCTCCCCACATCTCCCAAGAGCCCATTCTTAGCATTGTTTCCTAATTGTGTGCAGATTTTCTGAGCAATAACCCCCCTCCCTTTCCCTCCTCTTCCTCAGCTCCTGATTGATCAGACACCGAACAGCTGCTGGCTATTTTCTCTTCCCCAGAAACACGCAGTAATTGTATGTACAGGCTCCAAATCCCTAAACATTTGGAAAGGAGAAGGACTTGAACAGGAGCCAGTTCTTTTTTCAGCACTGGTACCAGCAGCAGTGGCAGGCATTGAAATCATAGCAGGGGGGACCAGGGAGGGTGGGGGGCATGGGGGCTGTCGAGTTTGCTGAGATTCACTTTGAGAGGGGGAAGAAAAAGAAGGGGGAAAATGCTAAAGAGAGAAAAAACCTGAAACCAGCAATCAACAAACCAAGGCAGCTCAAAGAGTTGGAGTCCATCCCAGCTGCAGAGCAGGGAGATTTCTATCCATGTGCTCAGCCCCATTTCCCAAAGCCCCAAATGGGCCAGATTCATCCCAGTTTAATCTGAGGGTTATCCATTGCCGTGTTCAGGTCCTGAACTGATCTCTTCAAAGGGGAAGGAGCCTCAGGAGGGGAAAATCTCAAATGTGTTGGAGATGTTTCTCCTGCTCTTTCCTCCACGTGGAAATCCTAAGCCAGGAGCATCCTCACCAGGACATCCCAGCTTTGTGCCAGGAGTTAAGTGGCTGAATTCAAGTCACACATGTGACAAAACAAAGGTCACAACTCATTTGCCTGAGAATGATAAATCATTATCAAATCATCCAACATCATGCCCTTGGCTAATTGTGCCTGTCTCACATGAGATCTCTTAGAAATCAACAATGGACTTGTTGGTGTAAACAGAATAAGCAGAGTAATCAGATCAAAACTAAAACTTTCACCTCAGAAATATCCCTGAGTTGTTTCACAAGAGTTTTAATTCACATTGCCCCACACTTGATACTTTTCACAGGACAATAAAGGGCTTGACAATCAGGGATGACTTTTGTGGCTTTCTAGACTTTCCCCCTCCCTGGATGATGAGGACTCAAAGCTGGTGTCCATCCTCTACTTTGCAAAGAACATCTCCAGACACACAGACACTGATAACATCCTCAGTCTGTCTTGATCTCTTCCTCCAGCAAAGCGTTGCAGCAAAATCTAATTTTTTTCCCCAAGAGGACCATAATCATTATTTATATTTGAACTTCAGAAAAAAAAAAACAACCCTGATCTATCACCAATAAAAAATATGACCAACCCAGCATCCAAACCTTTGCTTCTAATTTTGTCATCTTAGTAAAATTTGAACTCCTCAATCAGCCCCGGGGGATAAAAACCAACCCCTGATATGAAAATTGACACCTGGGCTGCTGACATTTCACTTCAAGAAAAGACCAAACAATATGAAATTCCAGGAATAGCTGCTAAAATCTGATAAAAAAAAAATAATTGTGTGGGCCCAGTAACCTTACACTGGACATTTGTGGCCACTTCCTAGAGAAACAAGAGAAAGCAAAGAAAATTCTTCTTGGACAAATAGCACACGCAATACAACGTTGGCCACATTCCTAATAGGTTCTCCATGCCAGCCATACAAAGAGTGTAACCTTAGAAGAGAGATGTGATTGCTCTCTTGGACCGAGCTGGCAGCAGGGTTAGACCTGGCTCAGGTGTAGTTGCCTCCCCAGGTAAAGCAAAGGAGTCTTGGAATGACAGAACTGGAGAAGGTGATTGAGAAATCAGGCCTGCTGGGAGTATAATTGGTGCCCACGTGGCAGCTTAGCTTTCCTCAGCCCCCACAAAGTGCCCAAAGCCACACAAAAGTGACCACACATAAGTGTTTCTCTGTAACCTGGAGGCCAGTGTTTGAGTTGGGGGCTTTGAGGAAGCTTAAGACATGCTTAAGATGCACTTAAAACCGGTGCCTAGGATTCCTCATCACTCCTGATGGGCTGAAAAGCAGCCAAGCCACAAACCCTGAGCAGAAATCTTTCCCTCCGATGCCTCCTTGGTGTGAAATGAAGGTTGACAGATGCACCCTGACATTTGATTTTGGACAGAACTGCAAGACTTGCAAATGCTGTGCTCCCTCACCCAGCCTCGAGTGTGTGGGTAAAAGGACGAAAAATGCTTACAAAAAGCACATTTTTTGCACCAGAGGAACGCATCCCCCACAACAACATCGCAGTCTGATTTCTCCCTGCATATGATTTTGAAAATATTTGCCACTTGGAGCAGATTTTCTCTCTTCATTTTATAGGGCCGCTGAGGAGGCTCATCAACAGTTTGCTGAGGAGTTATAAGAATTAAGGGAAATTAATTGCTGAGGCAGGGGGATCTGTGCATCTGCACACTCTTGTTCTGTAGAGGATTCCTGGTTTTCCCATGTGTGTGTGATGGACAATCCTTGCACTTGACATCACTCACGTAGAGGCGGGTTCATAAATTCAGCCCCAATGATTGTTGGGAGTTAAGACAGAGAGATTATGGGAAGGGCAGCATGAATTTTGGGAAGTCAGATCCTTGCTAGGATGGCTGGAAAGACCTGTTACCTCAGACTGTGGCAGTAAACAAGGGGAAGCTCTGATAAAGACCTGGAAAGAATCCTGAGCTCTTCTAAACGAAAAGACCTAAACACAGCTGGGAAAGGAGGCTGGAAAGTCTTGATTATCCTCCTCTGGGAATACACCCCACCCAGAGGGAAGCAGGCTGGAAAACACCAGCTGTGGCAGATGTGGGAGGAAGTCAGATTAGGTAAAGCCCTGCTGACACTGGCATGGAACTCTTGTCCACTAAGGTTGGTAACATCAGTTCTTCCCTTTAATTTTGGAGCCCAGAAACTCTTGATGGAGGGGCAACAGGTCCATTCTTCAGCAAGGCAAGAAATGTATCCCACGTGACATCAAAATCCTCTCATTTACACCCCAAGCTCCCTTTATATTCCCTCTATCCCCAACAGGGTGTGGTTTTTGGGTTCTTTTTAAATGATCCCTTGAACCTATTGCAGGATCCTGCTAAAAGGTGGGATAAATGTTGTGCTAGATGCCTTCACTGGCAGTGACTTTTCTTTAAAGTCTGGAGCAAAGATCTCCAGCTATCTCCTGGGTTGGAAGGCCCCCTGAAGGATCATGTAGTCAGATGAATCCCACCTATTTTTCCAGGTATGTCATATCAGGTTGTTTGATTTTGAGCCTTTTGGCTCCATCTGGGACCATAAAGACTTTCTGCTTGTCCATTTGCCACCACTTTTGAGCAATTTTGTCTCCAATAAAAGGTCCAAGCTGAATCATTTCATCTGGTTTATAAGTAGTCAGATATGTTTTTACCCCTAAATTAAACTTGTTAAAGGTGTTACTGACCTTTTAACTCAAAAGAGGAAAGAGAAGGTTGTCTATTTGCATATTTGGCATCCAGGACCCCTATTCCATTCTTCCAGAAAACAGACTCAAAATGGATCTGGTTCTCAAACCCACCAGCTATGTGTCTAAATTGGAAGTCACAGAAATGCTGCCACCAAAAAGTCCTTTTTTATTGGCAGAAATATTAGTTTTCCCAACTAACCTGTTTGTCACAGACAATGTGTTGTTTTACCGTGGCTCAACCCATGGTTGTCTGATTTCTCCCACCTTCCTGTTCCCTCCTCACCCCATTTATTTAATGTTTGACTCAACCAAACACATTGCTACGTTCCCCCATGTCCCACCCCAGGGACATGTCCCAGGCTAAGCCTAAAACAAGTTTCAGAGCTGAACAAGGTCAAAATTCGGCCAGTCCTTAGGGGATGATGTTTACACACTCACCCAAACAGGCTACAATGATTTTCCTTTCCATCCAAGCCACAGTTTCCAGCTCTGGGTTGTCCTGAGTTCCTTTGAGATTATTATCCCATCTCCAAAGGCACTGGCAGCTGGAGGAGCTCTCACCCTCCCAAATTACACCCTTAATAAGGGAAGCGGAGACAACGTCAGAGGGAAACCGAGGCCAAGGGCAAATCCAAACACCTTGGACCCACCACTTCATCACTGAGCTGGCCAGAAACCTTCCTGATCCTGCCAGAGAGGGATGAGGCCATGGAATGAGCTTCCCACAGGCGGATCTTGTGGGAGTGAAACCGCTTACCAAAGGACACTGTTTGTACCTTCCCCAAAACACATCAGTGCCATCACAGCAGGTTGGGAAGGATTTGGGGAGCACTTGGATTTCAACAGCCAGGAATTTGCTGCTGTGGGGGTGGAGAAAGTAATTTTTTGGGACACAAGTCCAAGATGTGCCAACGAGGAGCTTGATGTTCATTCTTCCACACCCCATGGGATTGTCTTGACCCCGCTGTCTGAACGAGAGGGGACATGACTCATTCTCTCTCTTTGGCCACTTCATCCTCCACTGCAGAGGAGTTTCCCACTGAAAATTTCATGGAGACTGGAACATTCCTGGAAGAAATAAAAAAAATCTCCCTCTTTTCTTGACATTTAAGTGAAATAAAACAAGCACTTTGATCAGCAGTTCCTGTCGAGATGCCATGTACAAGCACAAGGACAAGGCCAAAATCAGCATTAAATCCCATCAGGTTTTGAGAGGATTCAAGTTTGTTCACTCAATAAACGGAAGGGAAAAATCACTTTATTCCTAAAACATGGTGTGCGTTTTTTCCTAACTTTTTCTGCCCATGGATTCTGAATATTAATAGTTAAAGAGCTTTAAAAACTTTGCTGGGTAGCTCAGAACCACCTGCACAGGGTTTGTCTGCAGAGTTCACCTGTGGAGCTCCAAGGAAGGGAGAGCTCAAATATTCTGACAAGTGGGGGACAAGGATTGAGGTCACCTTGTCAGGAAAACTCATCTTTACCTTCTGGTGTCCTTTGGAATCCCCAGGCATGAGACATTTGCAGCTTGGACTCCTGATCCATAATTTGGGAGTCAAGAGGTATTGGCTGCTCTAGTATGGATGGTGCTCCCAAAGTGTTCCCAAAGCTTCTGGAATTATAATATGTGCTTTGAATAAAGGCCAAACATTATGTCCTTTCTTTCTGCTGGCCATGGGAAAGGTGATAGTCCTCAACTCTTCCATCAGAAACCACCTCAGATATATCCAGGCCATGAGGGGGAGAGGATGTGACCGAGGTATTCCTTCTGCCCAGTTCCTCTGGAATGTTGGTGACCTTTGGAGCAAGGACAGGCTGTCAGGATGGGAGTGATGCTTGAAACAGAGCACCCAGAATCACCAGCTCTCACCTGTCAGGTGACACCTCATGACAGCTGAAGACCACAAACAAAAGGTAAAGAAATAGAAAATAGGGCAGAGAGAAGGAAAAATACCATTTGATATTGAAACCACAGAATCATTATGGTTGAAATAAACCTTTAAGATTATCGAGTGCAGCCATCAACCAGTGTGTTCACCAGTGAACACCAGTAAACCATGTCCCCAAGTGCCACATCCACACATTTCTGAACGCTTGCAGGGGTGGTGACTCCACCACTGCCCTGAGCAGCCTGTTCTGATGCTTTACAACCCTTTGCATTATATTTTTCCCCCTAATATCCAATTTAAACTTTCCCTGTCCCAGCCTGAGGCCGTTCCCTCTGCTCCTGTCCCTGTCCCCTGAGAGCAGAGCCCGACCCCCCCCAGCTCCCCCCTCCTGGCAGGGACTTGCAGAGCCAGAAGGTCCCCCCTGAGCCTCCTTTTCTCCAGGCTGAGCTCCCCCAGCTCCCTCAGCCCCTTCCACTGCTCCAGCCCCTTCCCTGGACACACTCCAGCCCCTCCATGCCTTTCTTGGAATGAGGACCCCAAAACTGACCCCAGGATTTGAGGTTCAGCCTCACCAATGCCCAGCACTGGGGAATGATCCCTTCCCTAATCCTGCTGGCCACACTATTGCTGGTCCAAGCCAGTTATCACTTCCCAGAATTGATCAGTGCATCCCTGAAGCCGAGGAGAGGGAAGAAGGGAAGAGAAAGGCCTTTAGTCCCCTTCCCTTTAAGCATCATTTCCTACGCATGCAAGTAACATGAACACTGCAATTACAGAGCCAAGCAAGCTGAAGACAGAGCAAGGGCGGGGTGGGGAGGGGGGAGAAAAACTAGGAGGAAAGATTTACAGCTCTTCCAAAAGATGGAATTGAAATATGTAAAAGAGGGCAGCGCCGATTGCCAAAATCCTGGAGGTTTTCTTTGCCTCGCACCGTGTGCATTGTGAGCGGCGCTGGAATCTCAGGGTTTTCATTTCACCATGAAACTCTAGCACGAGAAATTTTAATTGTGGATCCTTGTGGACAAGACCTTGAAATCCTACCCAGCCAAAGCTTTCTGGTCCCGGAGTGTTCTTGGAACTGGTTGTGGCTCCCAGTCACTTGGTTGCTTTATCCAAGAGTGTTCTCTGAGCCCGATGTTGGTGGGATGTGGGTTGGGTTAACTGTTTGTTAGCCCTGGACACCAGAGCTTGGGCAGGGGCTGTTCCCTTGCCAGTGTGTTCATACCTATTTTTTGAGGATATCCCTGTGGGGCTTCACTTTTCCCCCCTGGCTTGGGAAAGCGATCGGATTTAACGCACTTGGCACCCACTCAAGAAACTTTGGAGGAGGAGGAACACGAGCACAGCCCCTCTGAGTAATTGATTGTGGCTACTGGGTGAGTCTGTGATAGCGTGAAACACAATCTGTCGGAGGGCCTCAAAATTATCAGGGTATTTAATCATGGGCTGGGCATGTCTCTGCTGTATTTATGTGTGTAACCAGCCCAGGGTCACTTGGGCAAGGCGCTGAGATAATGGAAAGAAAGAGGCCTTGGAACGTCAGGCAATGTATCTTCATGTTCAGATTGAAATTTCCAGGGCTTCTCGGGAAACGCCAGTAGCCAACTAATGCTCCTCTGCAAGATTAATCTGCATTTTGGAGGGAGAATATTTTGATTCAGGGCTTTGCTGGAGTTGCCCCCGTGACATTGATACAGACCAGATGAAAATTCAGCTTAGTTACACTGAAAGGTGGGTCAGGAACCCACAGGAGAAATCCACACGAGCTCCCATTAGTTGGAGATTCCCATCTCCCAAGCCCAAATATGTTATAAAAATAGTCCCTCCTGCAGAATTGTCCCGTTTCCAGATCCCTCAGCAAACCTGCAGAAAGATTTGAGAAGTCTGAAACCAAAAGGTGATTCGGTTAAACATTCAGCAAAACTTCTTTTGTGTTTCAAGGAGGTTTGAAAAGCAATTCTTGAAGCAATGCTGATGTTTCCCCATTGGTTTCATTTCCCATTTTTCTATTTTGATCTAAATTTTCAGACAACTCTCCTTTTTTTGTTTGTTTGTTTTGTTTTGGGCTTTGGGGTTTGTGGGGGGTTTGTTTGGGTTTTTTTTGTCTTGTTTTGGAGTGGGGTTTTTTTATTTGGTTGGTTTTATTGTTGTCATTTTTTTATTTTGGTTTTGTTTTGCAGCGATTAATTTCACTTCTTCAGTTTATTTTTGTTGCAAAGTTTCAATAAATCCAAATTGCAGGAAGCTGGACACCTTGATATCTACTTGCAGAACATTTTAATAGCGATGCTAACAAGGTCACAACATTTTTACTAAAATAAGTTTTCCCTGCCATCCCTCCTACACCTCTGCTCTGCCAATAGTTACAACTGTTTGTTGTGAAATCAGGGATAAAAGCTCCTCAGAGAGAAGGAAAAAAAGCAAATGACACATTTCATTACCTTGCTAATCCCACACACACCTTGGGAATACAGGCTGGGATCCATCCACCTTATTTTATGTGCCCAGAACTCAGATATTCAAACCTGACATACTCCACCAATCATCAGAGCAGAGAAATTGCAGCCTAAAACAGATTTCTGAATTTGTGTGATTCACCTCCACTGATTGCACAGGATTAGGATGAATAGATCAGGCTTAGACATCTAAAAGAGAGGTAACCCCAAACACAGGGTGTTTTACCATCCTCTGTTCCTCCATACCCAACAATCCAGAGAAAACCACACAATTCAGCTTTGCCTCTAGGGAACCACCCCCCAAAATTTAGTTATTCCCCCCTATTCAGGACCAGCACATGAACAACTAAATGATGGTCCCTCTGAGGAAGAACTTTTGAGTGGTCAAATCTTTCAGACACTTAAATTAAAAATCAAAGCAGTAAAATTTGCTTCCCAGTGCTTCCACAAACATCCCTCTTGCTGAACTGGGAGTCGTTTCTTGGCTCCTCTGATGCCTGGAGTGCTGTTGTTCCTGTGAACAAATCCTTTGGGGGAGTTGATCCAAGGCACAAACTCACACCCTGCCTGATAAACCAGTGACATTTAGGGACAGGGACTGCTGCATTCCAGAGACAGACTGAAGGGGGTGATCCCGGTGTGCCAAAGCACAGCCTTTGGATGTGTCACCAAAACAAGCAGGAGATCCAGCTTTTATTGAGCATTTGGAACTGCAGCCCCAGCACCAGGCTTGGACTAAAGGAACATGAGCAAACTATTTCTTTGTCCTTTCCTTTCAGGGTGTTGCTGAGAAGGGAAAAGAAGGAAAAGTTCCCTGGAGCAGGAAAAGGAAGGCTGAATCTTTAATCTATTCACCTGAAATTCCAGAGCAAGGAAGGAGCTGGAGTGTCCGTGGCTTCCACAACAAACAGCTCATCAGAGTCAGCTCATCATGTTTGTGTCATGCTGACAAAAACTGACTGATTTAGGACAGAGAAATGTTCCAATTTGTGTCAGCCAAAGCTGCCATACCTTATTTCAACCCTATTATCTGCCTTTCTATCTGTCTGCCTCTAACATGCTGAATCATGACTTTTTCACGGAAAGGAGAATTTTCTTTCTGAAACTCTCCTTTAAAAAAAAAAATGAAAAAAAAAAAAGGAAGAAATCATGGAAAATGTAGCTGTACTACTGGGAACTGTTGTGCCAGATTCCCACTTGGCCTGGATCATTATACCTCTGCTGACCTCAATAATAATTTAACTTGAGGGCAAGCAAAGAACGTGGTGTTCAGTCAGGGAGTGACTGTGGCTGATCTGCTGAATAAATCAGACGAGACCAACCAGTTGCTCCACAAATTCCCAGTAGCCCATGGCCAATGGATTACTCTCACCCAGTGGCACAGCAATTTAATTGGAATCTTGTGGAATTAGTGCTGTTGTCATGATTTTAAAGGTCTTGGCTTTTTTCCACGAGTCTTTGCCAAGATGCTCAGTAGTGTCATTGGCATCAAACTGAAGCTGTTAAGTTTTTCCCAATGTGAGCACAAACTGCAAATTTGGTTTATTTCAGAGAAAAAAAAATAAAATCAACTCCTTTAAAGGCCTTTGGTTTCCACCAGAGGCAGCTTAGCAGTAATCCTATCAATGAGAAGTCCACCAGCCTTATTAATATCCCAAATTTATGTCCCCAGATGTGTCCCTGACTTTGCAAAACAACAGGAATTAAACTGGAGCAGTTTTGCCTTCTCTAAATCCATGCAGGTACCTGTGAATCTTCCAGCTCTTCATTAATCAACCTAATGGAAATTTTATCCCTGTTTCCCATAGCCAGATGCCATTTTCAACAGAGAGGGGAAACAGCAAAGCACCTTCAAGGCATTTCTGTCTTGAAGGCACAAGAAAAGATGCAGCATCACTCCCAAGCCTTGCTCAGCTTTTCCATGGCTTCTGGGCCCCAATAGGAGAGTGGTGTGGTAGAGACCACGCTTGGAATTGCTAATAAACATTGAATTCGTATGATCTTTGCTGCATAATGAAATATTCCATGTTCTGTTGGTGTCAGGAGTGGATTTGGGGTAGGGAAGGAGGCAGAGGGGCAGTGGAGTTGAGCTGCTTTCCCTGGTGGGACTGGGGCTTGTTTTGTGAGGGTTTTTGCTGCTACAGCTCTGAAAAACAGAGGAAGGAGAAATAAAGGGTGAGGCAATATCAGGGGAAAAGAAGAACTATTTCAGTACTGATGCTGCTCAGCTGATTTGCAGAGGAAAGAGGGAGAAAGAGAGAGGAGCACCTTAACAAACCTCTATTTAAATCCCAACTTACAAGTGAAAATGTGTTGGCTCCTTCTAAATCCCTCCAGAGATTTTGAGACATTGAAGCCAGCAGACACCCTATGATCATCTAACCTGACCTTTCTTAACTCAGTCTCGAAACTTTACCCAGTGATTCCTGGAATGGAAGGAATTATCCCCACTATGTGCGTGCATTTCTAAGACGCAGCTTAATAAACTGATGATGGGTATCATGTTGCCCCTGATAGCAGAGCACAGGATGCCATGGGCTGGTTCCTGTGTTCCTCTGGAGGAATGTTACCAATGGCTTGTGGTTGAGCTCAAGCTCATTTATCCCTCCTTCCTGCAGCTCCCACTGAGCCTGACATTGCTGGCAGAGCTGCCTGATCCCCACATGCACAGGGAAATTCATATCCCCATGAATCACAGAGCTGCACTGCAAAGATCTCCCAGTTCTTTCCTCAACTGCTCAGGTCAAGGCAGACCAGTTTTTCTGCTGTCCAAATTAAGGCTTCATCCATGGGAATTGAGTGCCCTGTGGTGCAGCCCCTCCTTAGACCCCACGCTGCCATGCTTGGCCAGGGGAGGATTTGCATTGCTGGCCACTCTGGTGCTTTTTAAAGCAGAAAATCTTGTGTGTCATGATCCAAACTCAAAGATAGTCACACACAGATCCCAAAAGGTGATCCACAACAGAAATGGAGGTGGCCAAGAATCCATAACTCAGCAGTTTTAAAGCTGGGGGAGATGTTTACTCCTCTGCCTCCTCTACTCCACTCCTGATAAACCCATTTTGTAAGGCTATGACAGCCCCACTTTCCATAAAAATGTCTTCTCCTGCTACCCCAAAATTTCACTGAGCAGAAAATGAATATTTGGCCATTTAGCCAGGACTTCCCACCAGGGCAGCAGCTGCAGAATGTCCATCCCTGGGACAAACCAGCCCCAGCTCTGCTCCAGTGGAAAAGGAAGGTTAACAGAGCCTGGATGATTTGAAGAAACACAGAACATGACACATCATGAAAGGGCTGAGCTTCCTGTGCAGGTAACACAGTCATGGTCGTGTATCCTGGTCATCCTGGGCTCACTGCAGAGGCACAGTCTGCTCATATCCCTGTCTGGGGTCTTCCAGATGAAATATGGGATCATCCCACTTTTATCTCCCCTTATCTCAGCATGTTCATTGTGGAACATGGCACTCAGCTCTCCTGAATGTGTAAACCAACAAAACTGGCATTAAAAGGATAAGCTGTGGTTCTTTTGCTTTGTAAAATTTTCACCTCTTGGATTCCTCATATTTTTCATATCCTCTTCTTGAAAACTGAGGTACCTCAAAGTCTGAAGACCCTGCAGACCCTGGCTGAAGTTAAAAAATATAGCTGAGCACAAGTGGGGCAAGGAAAAGGTTGTCAAGGATTGGAACAGACTGCTCAATGGAGTCACCTTGCCTGGAACTGTTCAAAATTCATGTGGATGTGGCACTTGAGGACATGGTGCTGGATCTTGACCTTAGAGGTCTTTTCCAACCTAAATGGTCCTGTGATTCTGTGTCTGAGGCTCTTCAGGCCACCTTTCTGAAGTGAATGGGCATGTGGTTATAATGGTTATACACACATTCTTTTGCTACCTCAACTAAGAGGTCAATTTATTAATATAAAACACCAAACTTCTTCATCAGTGTTGGCACCAATAACTTCTTTTGCTACTATACTTTGATTTCTTGTAATCACACCCCCTGCCTTTTCTCCCCACCAGATTCTCCCCTTTTCTTTGCAGAGAGAAGGACTCTTTTCAGGTGAAAGTCACTTTGTCTGCTAATCAAGCAATCTAGATGGGACTTTTAATTGTTAGCTCGTCCCTCTTGGCTTTCTGCTTAACCTGAGAAAGAAACAGGCACGTGCAGAAAGGAGGAAAAACCCTTTAGAGACTCATCTCCCACCCCACAGAGGATCAAATGAACCAGCTGACATGAGCAGTGAATCTCACATTTAGGATCTGCCTCCCAACAGAAATTGAGGATGTGTTTAAATTTCAGCATCTCACATTGAGATGCACATTTGCAGAAATGTTGGCTTTTGACCATTTTCGACCTGAAGCAAAAATGATTTTCATTATTCTGAATTAAATTCTTAACTTCCCCAAACCAGGCAACATTTCAGACTTACATTTCTTCCCAAGCTGCCAGTTTTAACTGGTTAATGAAGAATAATTGTTTCCCCTTCATTGATTTGCTTTCTTATCACTACCCAGTTTCTTGTCAGGATTGGCAGCTGCCAATCTCACCTTGATTTGACACCAGGCCTGTTGAGTGAATGCTCTTTCCCTGTAATTCTGGTTAGAGATAAATTCATCTGTGAGAATTTCTGAATACTCTGAGAACCATTAAACCACTAAAATGAGTCTTCCTAAGTTGCACTAATACTCACTCTTTCCATCCTATGAGTGTTCTTCATACATGGGAAAAAGAAAGTTTTCTAGATGAAGGACATAATTAATAATTTGGGATTTTTTTTTTTAATTGCTGGGAAAACAAAGTCCCTCCAGTGTGGAATCCCAGCTCTGTAAGTCTCATGGAGGAGGAAGGGGAGGTTCTGAGTCCATCAAGGATATGTGTGTGATGATATCCACAGTGGACTGTGCTAAGGTGGATTCCCTCAGGAGAAGCTTCCAGGGATCAGATCCTCAGCTGATGGGAACCAGAAGTTCTTCCACCTCTCCAAATCCATTTTCCACCATCTAGTCCTACCTGCTCACTGAAGATTGGCACTTTATTTTATCACTGCTTTAAAACACTTGCTTTAAAACACTTGCTTAATCAATTGCAGTATTTCATCCTCTCCACAAAGGGGGTGTGAATTGAAATAATTGAAATGTAATCAAAGTGCCTGTCTTCCTTAAAATAAAATAATCCTGCTTGGTGCTGCCTGTGGGGTCCGGCTGTATTTGGGTATCCCTGGGTCCCATCTCAAGCTTCAGGTCACTGTGGAGAGGAGAGGCTGGAAAGGGATTTATCTGAGAATTTATCTTCCTCAGCCAATGTGCTGTTCAGAGCCTGAGGTGTGAGAGGGCTTGTCAAGCCAGAGGAGGTGAATCTGTGAGTGCACCTGAGTGAGGTGACATAATAAATGCAATTTATCCTTGGGTGCACAATGTGCAAGAGGCTGATGCTGCAGGGCTGCCCATGCCCCCCCAGGGCACCGATGCCACACATCCCACTGGATGCATTTAGATGTCAAAAGCTTCTGGTCAATCCATCACTCCTTTGGCCACCACCTCTCCTGCCTTGCCTTCGGGGGGGGTCAGCATTCTGGGGTTTATTCTCTCCAGCCATCATTTATTTCTTTTAAAAGAACAAGCCTTCTTTGTCTGGGGCTCCTACGAGTTGCACGGGGCGGGAGGGGTGGGGGGATTCTCTGCCAGGGTCTCTGAGGCACAAACCCACGGCTGATTTGTGAGTACACCACGTACCACGGTGTCACAAAGATACCACAAACAGAGAAAAGTCATGCAGCCTCGCGTTATGGGAGCTGGCCCCGTATTCATGCCAAGATTCTGGATTTCCTGGCGCTCTAAAGCTCTTTGGACCACGGGGATTATACATTGCACAAGGTATCAGATGCCAAACACTGACTTTAAAAAAAAAACAAAACAAAAAAACACATGGGAAACAAATCAAAATGACCTCTTTTAAAACAGAAATAAATAAATAAAAAGAATCCTATAAGTGTGTTTTTAACAATAACAGAGCAGGAAACTTTGCCTTATTAGACATTTACCCAGCTTATCTGCCTGCTGGCATTCCTCAAGTGCACTTGAACACACGCTGGGCCACCGAGGGCTGGGATCTTCTCGGATTTCACAAACTGAGCAAGGTCAGCCCAGGGCAGAGGTTGGACGAGATCCCTCTCCGTGAAACCCCCACTGTCCATCAGCAATGGTGCTGTTCCATCAACTGGCAATGAACTTTGCTCCAGTCAGAGATCATTCCAGAGCTGGGAACGGAACTGGAGTTGTTTTTCTGGACAGTGGGTCAAACCCATGTCCCTCTGACTGTGTGTCCATGGAAGAGTTGGACAACACTGGGCCTGGTCAAAGTGGCTTTTAATTTATCTTCAAACACCCCAAATGCCTTTGAAAAATAAAATACCACAAGTGGCATCTGTCTCACTAATTTCCATTTGCCAGGGAGGAGATGCAGCACCCAAATCGCTCTCTGGTGTTCAAAATCTCATCACACTTGCCCTGCTTTGGGCACAAATAGGGTTGTCAAAGTCACCTGCAAAATTTGGGCAAAATTTGGACCAGGAAACACCCACACATATTTCAGGAATTAAGCTGCACTCAGTAGGATTCAAGGAGCAAAAATATAGTTGTCTACAGTTGTTCACAGTTGTAACTCTCAGCTTTTCTCAGAGACAATAAAAAAAAGGTCTTAAAATGTGTTATAATCTGGTCAATGCATCCATTTCAGAATGAGTCAAATGGCGTTATTCCATCCACTGGCCAACAAAAATGCCGGAATAAATTCAATAAGTTTATTTTTGGGACTCTGCAGCATTCCTTGTGCAGGCCCTGAAGTTGCTTTTATCATGTTCTCAAGCCCTGACATCAGGCTGTGAGCTGATAAATACTTTAAACCATCAATGCCAATACAGGAATCAATCTTATTTACCTCTGTCCTGTGCCAAAGGTCACCAAAAGGAGTCTGCACCCCAAAAGCTCAGAACAAAACCAAGAATTCACCATTCATTTGGGGTTTCTCTGGGAAAACTCAAACCCAGTGAGATTAGAAATAAAGATGGTTGTAAACGAGCCTCTCCACCTGCCCTTGGTGGTCCCAATGGCCTGGAGGGTCTCTCTGCACAGGTTTGTTTTCAGCCCAGGGACTGTCAGCAGGATCTTGGATTGCAAACAATTCCACACATTCCCCTCTGGGGAGTTTGTCACACTGGAAACCTGCACCCCTGTGCTCTCTGGTGTTCCCAGCTCTGCTTTCCCCTTGGGCTCTTGCTGTCCATGCCTGTATCTCATTCTCTCCCTGCCCTCCAGAAATGTCTTTTTTCCCTAGGAATGCTCTGCTGCTTTCCAGAGGGGTTGCAATTTCCATTTCCTCTCTTTGGCCCAAAGGGGAGCATCTGATACAAGACAAACAAGCCTTCTTGTCTCCTGCTGCTCAGCTGCAATTTTTGTAAAGAACTGTCAATTATAGCACATCTATAGCTCCATTCCTTCCCCTTTTTAAAAAATGTTCATTTTCCAGCTGTCCTGTTTCCTTGACCAGATTCATTTTTAGACTGCTCTCTGACATTAACTGTGCAAGGGAGAGAAGGGAACATAAAATGCATTATTTCAGTCACCTTGGGTCAGCCCATGCTGATGTTGATGTGCATTTCAACCTCCAAATCTGTCATTTTGGTCAAGGCCAGAATTCTCGTGCCTTCCTTGGAAGAATACAAGCCCAGAGGTTCAAGATTTCATGGGAGCACCACCACCAGGAACAGCCAGGATTATGAAGGCAGCCTGAGCCATCTCAGCACTGAACTTCAACCAAACAATCATAAAATCAAGAACCACATTCTCCTCTACCCTTGGACAAAATGAGGAACCCCATCAAATGGGCATGAGTAAACTCATGGAGACAGACTAAGAGTGGCAATTCTGGCTGCAGTTGGATTAGGGCAAGTGGAACTGTGGTATCTGCAAATACCTGGAGCAGAGAGAAAGTGGTTGCCACAGCAGCGACGTGTGTTATGCCAAACTCCATATCCTTGATAGAGAGTGCAGGGAAGGGCAGGAATCTGGGAAAGGGAGAGATGTGGGAAGCCAGATGAAAAGTTTTATTAGGTGATTATTAAACTCTTCTGCAGTGCCAAGCGCAGTGCAAGGCTGCCAGCTTGTCTCACTGCAAAACCAAAATTAAAATAATGAGAGGGGCCCTAATCATGGGCTGTCTGGTGGCTGATTTTCTATCTGTGCTGGCTAACGAGCTTCATCCCCCTCATCGGTGCCAGGAGAGGCTCAGAGGTGGCAGAGAAGCTTCCCCCAGGGGCAATGAGTCTGTTCCTGTGAAGGATGCTGTGGTGTCCTAACCTGGTGATGAGAAGGATGATGAGAACCCAAACTACCCATCAGCCAGGGCTACCACAGTCTGGCACCTTTCCCAGTGCATGGAGAGAAGAAGGGACTGTCTCTTGGCCACCTACCTACTCATGGAGCCTGATTGTGTTGTCGTGACTGCTTCGTTCCACAGACACAGGGACAGAATCCAGGAGCTCTGAGAGTGGGTGGTCTGAGTTATTCATCCCTGTCACGTCATGAAATACCATCTGGAGCATCTTCATAGGTGATGTAAATGCAATCCACTCTTCCTGCATGAGATACAGATGTCTGCCAGGGAAGGGACAGAGAATCAGAGAATCCTGGAGTCACAGAATGGTTTGGGTTGGAAGAGACCTTAAAGCTCATCCAGTCCCACCCCCTACAACTTCCAGTAACCCAGGCTGCTCCAAGCCCCATCCAACCTAGCCTTGGACACTTCCAGGGATGGGGCAGCCACAGCTTATCTGCTCAATCTCTGCCAGGGCCTGCCCTCCGTCACAGGGAAGAATTTCTTCCTAAAAGTCTAATCTAAATCTCTCGTCTTTTAGTTTAAATCTGTTCCCCCTTGTCCTGTCACTATCTACCTGTGTGAAAAAATTGCTTTCCCTCTTTTCCATATTTCTTAGGGTTGATATGCAGTCCCAACCTTCCCAACACTTCCAGTCAGGACAGTTGTCAAGAGCATCAGTTATAACCAGGGGTTCACAATGGTGCATCCAGACCTCCCAGCAACCACAACCAGCAAGTGGAGGTCGATTAAAAGAGATCCAGGTCCTGATTCAGCAAAGCATTTTATTTTACATTTTGAATCCAGCTCTGGTTGCTGGGTCATAAGTGAGTTTTTGGTGTTGGCTTGTCAAAATAAGGTCTGAGATAAGAAAAATATGCTGTCACTCACCAGCAATGGAACCCAGGAGACTGATCCTGACACACATGGGCTGGATGCAGCCACACCATCCCCCTGGGAATGTCACACAGAGCAGGGTAAGGACATCTTCAAAATGGATCTCATCTCTCCAAAGGGTTAGTAAAGGGTTCCCTTCCTCTGACACCACCAACCTTCTGATTCTGCTGTGATGAGTCTAATTATAAACAACACAGGCAATACATGGCACTTCTCTGGGGACATTTTTGATGTTTTAATTGGATTTTTTTCTCTCTTGCAGGAAGATTTTTCCACACCTACTTTTCATTGTCCAGCCTGGAGAAGAGGAGACTGAGGGGACAGCTCTTTGCATTACAG